>DWLP01000023.1:0-10836 GCA_018245375.1 Piruna aea mexicana
TGTGTGTGTGTGTGTGTGTGTGTGTGTGTGTGTGTGTGTGTGTGTGTGTGTGTGTGTGTGTGTGTGTGTGTGTGTGTATGCGCATGGGTTTTCTAGAGGTACATTTATACATTATGTGTACAGGTTACATAACTCCTTAGCAGGGCTTTAAATTTAGTCATTGACTTTACATTAGTAATATATCCTGGTAAGTTATTATACATTTCAGCTCCTTCGTGTTTTATGCTCTGTTGACCAAACTTAGTCCGGGTTTTGGGTAGTTGTAGTAAGTTGGTATTTTTACTACGTTTACTATATTTGGTGGGCACTTTGATATCAAAGCGTAGTTGTGTTTGTAGTGTCCTTTTTAAAATTCTTCTTACTAGCATACATGTGTTGTAGGTATATGTTTGTTTTATACTGAGTAGTTTTGTGGTGTTGTAGACATTCTTGGTAGGCGTCAAGAAGTCCATCTTGTATAGCACTTTTATTAGTTTGTTTTGTGTTCTCTGTAGTGGTTGTATATTACTCTTAGCTGCGCAACCCCATATTTCAGTGAGATACTCTATATGTGGCTTTACTAAGGTATTATATATGACAAGACGTAGTTTGGGTGGTATACATTTTGATAGACTCCTTAAGCAACTTACCAAAGAAATAAGTTTTTTACGAACTTTCATTATGTGCGGTTTCCATGTGAGTTTATGGTCTAATAACAGTCCCAGATATTTTTCTTGCTCCGATTTTTGTAGAATATCATTATTTATTTTAAGTGTGAAATTCAAATCAACATTCTTGTTTTTGGCGGCAAAAATCATGTATGATGTTTTACTAGTATTTATTGTAAGAAGATTGTATTTAAACCATTCGTTAAGTTTATCAAGATCGTTTTGAGATTTAGCCATAATTTCATTTATATTTTCACCAAAGTAAAAGAGACACGTATCGTCGGCGTATAATATTAAGTTGCCAGTCAGGTCTAGTTCATCAATGCTGTTAATGTAGATTAGGAACAATAATGGTCCTAATATGGATCCTTGTGGGACACCGTAAGTAGTCCTGGCCATAGTACTTTTATTGTCGCCAATTTTGACAATTTGATATCTATTAAATAAGTAGGATTCTAAAATTTTATATGCCGTGTTATTAAAAAGATATTTGAGCTTCTTAAGTAAAAGTGGATGACTTACCGCGTCAAATGCCTTTTTTATATCAATGAATATGCCTAGGGCCACTTGTTTTTTGTCAATAGCATTTCTTATATTGGTAACTAAGTCGATGGTAGCTGCTAAAGTATTAGATTTTGGCCTAAATCCGTATTGTTTTTTAGAGAGAAAGTCAAAACTATTAAGATGTTCATATATTCGGGTATAAAGTATCTTTTCAAATATTTTAGACAATACTGGTAGGACAGAGATAGGCCTATAATTACTGGGATCGGTTTTTAGGCCAGATTTATAAATAGGACTTACTTTAGCTATCTTTAGACTGTCAGGAAAGGATCCTTCATCCAAACATTTATTTATGCATGCGGTTAACTCATTCACTATTACATTTTTTATACATTTTATTGTTTTAGTACTTATTTCGTCTATTCCAGAACTAGAATTATTGTCCAAACTATCTATAATTTTAGCGACTTCTGATGGTGTACATGGTTTAAATTTATTTAAGACAGTAGTTGATATGCTGTGTTGTGTGAAAGGGTAATTATCGAGGTTGTGATAGTGTATGGGAATATTTTTAGCGAGGACAGAGCCAATGGTCGAGAAAAAGTTGTTAAAGGTATCACATATTTTTGTACAGTCAGTAATAAGCTCATCATTGATAACTAGCCTAGAAGGAACACTGTAGTTACTAATTTTATTGTTGCTTAAGGTAGATATTAAGTTCCACATTTTTTTAGGCTTCCTTCTGCACTTCTCAAAAGCATTAAGATAATATTGTTTTTTCAGTCGTTTTATCAGTGTGTTAACTTTGTTTTGTTCAATAGTAAAAAGCTCTTTTAATTTATCGTCCTTTGGATTCTTCTTTAATTTTCCCCATGCTTCATTTCGTATATTGATACCATTAATAACTTCTTGTGTTATCCAGTCGTTTTGTGGTAAGTTTTGAATTTTAGTTTTCAATGTTTTGTTATTTTTTATATTTTCTTGAATGATTTTTTCCAACTTTGCGTATTCATGTTCTTCATTAATAATCATAACCTGTGACATTTCTGAGTAAAGAGATGCATAATTAACTGCTTCGTATTGTAATTTTGGCCTTGGCAGAACTATACGCTTTTTTAACTCAAAGTAAATCTGTTTATGATCCGACATACTAGATTCGATTAAGCTTAATTGAAACGGATGCATTTGCACGTTAGTGCAAATATGGTCTAGAATTGTCTTAGTGGTACTCGTCTCTCGCGTACAATATTCAGCATCAATCTTGTTAAGTAAAATGTATCCAGATTCCTTTATACAGTTCCGGTATTCCATTGATCGGTTGTCCTTACAAAGCAGGTTGATATTGAAATCTCCGAATACAATGCATCGCTTTCTTTGGTCCAGATATGTTGAGAATGTTTCCAAAAATCTTTTTATATTCGTATCGGGTGGTTTATATATCAATCCTATATTCAATGCTAGTTTGTTAATGTAGATCCATAGGTAGTTGTTTCTGTCGCTATAAAGCGAATCAGTTATGTCGAAGGTAAAATTGTTGTGTATGAAGATTGATACACCACCTCCTGTACCGTCAGTTCGGATGTTAAAGACGTGCGTATAGTTAGGTATTTGTATTGATTGTGCCTCATACTCTGATGTTAACCAAGTTTCAGTAAGTAAAATAATATGCACAGTGGCAGGTATGTATTTCAGGATGCAAGTTAGTTCTTCGAGCTTGCCTGAGGTATGTATGCTTCGTACATTCGCATAAAAACATTTTAGTGATGAAGCGCTAGTAACAATATCCTGGTATTTATTCGCCAATTGGTAAACGATGTTATCCTTTATATGGGAACCATTTATTTTGCTACTATGTTCATGTAATGTTCTTAGTTTTTTGAAATGCCTTTTATTATTTTCGGAATGCCTTTAATATATTTAATAATTAAATTAGCTTCACCGTTTTCAGTACGCATGGCTAGCTGCTTGCGCAAGTCAATCATATATTGTTTTTGTAATAGTGTTTGATCCGAGTATATACGTACGTTATCTTTTTTCATCTTTGATTTGTTACGAAGTAAGTATTTCACTGTATTCTCAGATTCAAAACAGACTTTGACGGGTCGAGATTTTCCGGAGATAAGTTTTCCCAAGCGGTAGTTTTTTAGTGGCAGAGGACAGGTCGGGTGTATAGTCTGAAGAATATTCAGAATCTTTTGTTTATCATGTTCTTGCATTTTCGATAAGTCGGTAGTTGAATCTTCCGGAATACCTACAATGACAATATTCTTTGACCTCAAGGCGCGGTCGTGGAGCTCAGCGGCGAGATCTTCATAGGCAATGTTCAATGTATTTTGTTGTGTTGGTGACGTATAATCTTTGCTTATCGATGACATTTCCAATTTTTCTAATGAAGATTTGAGGTTGCATATATCGGAAGACACTGTTTCACAGGTTTTTATGTCTATCTCCACTTTTTCCATACGCTTTGTCAGATTACTTAACTGGTAGTTAAATGTATTTAACGAGTCTTTGATGGTAGTAATTTCGTCTCTTATGGGTTTCAGCTCTTCTGATAGTGCATTATGCACTAAAGATCTCAGGTCATTTTTTAATTTACTGAGTTCCGCTGCCATAATTTTTTGTATGAGTTCCGCTGATATAGTGTCCTCGGCACCCGAAGAGGAAGGCGATGACACTGTACTGGAGCCACCGCCGCGGTGTAGCGTAATATTGTCGGTACTTAGTTTCGAGGAACTTCTTACCGGAGTGTTGTCGTTTTTGGCTTGTCTCGGTTGTTTACTTGCGCATTCTGGACATATCCATGATTTCTTCAAATCAGGTGTAATTGACTTTTTTTCGGTTGGATACAAACATTGAATATGATAGTTATGTTTGCATTTCATGCACATGAGGTAATTACCGGTGCCATCTGTAGTATTTTTACAACATTGAAATTTCATTCTTGATAAATTGTTTGAAGAAATTATAGAGAATAAAAATGTGTCGAGCGTGGGGATCGATCTTCGGCCCCAACGAACGTTGCGTTGATTCCTTAGCCTTTACGCCAGCTGTTACTTGAGTCACAGCGGCGAATTTGACGATCCGTTGGTTCTTTTATTGAATTTGTTTAATGTTCTATCAGCAGGGTAGTCATCTGATTTTGTTTCAAAAAATTACTAAGTTACCCGCTTCACACTTATAAAACTGCACTTGTTTGATAGTTTTAAGCACAAATATTGCACTATTTACGTGTTTTTAGTCACAGATTTTAGTAAACACAGTTCATATATTGATACTGGAACAAAGTTAGCAAACTCGGCAACGCAACAGGTGGTTTGGGCACTGGTAATGAATTAATTTCTTTGGAGCGTAGTGTAACGTGTCTACTCCGAACAGGTGCGCGCACCGAACTCATTAGTTATTTAATCTCACGCATCAAAACTTTTTTACTTAAAATTGAATTAATGATGTAAAACTGAATTAAAAACTACTTACTATGTTTGATGCGCCGTCTATGGTTGGATTGAAGAAGTTCTGACTTCTCGCTCTGGCTCTATTATTGATGGTCATAGTAATGGTGTAAGGCCCTTACCACATTATGCTGATTTTAATGAAATAAGCATTAATTTTCTAAAAGTATATTTATGTATAAAAAATAATCTAAATATATATTATGTAAATAGTAATACATTTTTTTTGTAATAAATCGTGACGAAATCACTGTTAAAGGCACATAGCGCCGGCTTATAATAAAAAGTAGAATAGTTATCAACATCTTAAATACAAACTTTTAAGAATTATTCCAGTGATGCGAGTAGGATCTGTAAACGGCGATAGTCTAATGGTTAAGACTTTGTCCTCTTACTCGAGAGGTTTGTCGTCAAATCCCAACAACATATTTTTTTTAAGTTATGTTTGTTTGAAGCATTTCAATATACCTCGCTCTAACAGTAAAGGAAATCATCGTCCGATAACCAGCATCCCCGAATTTCTATAATGTTCGTAAAGCCGTGTGAAATCCATCAACCTGCATTTGGCCAGCGTGGTGGACTATGACCTGGACCTTTCTCATTCTGAGAGGAGAGCCGACCCTGCAATGGGTCACTTATGAGTTGCAGACTTGATTTTGATATCTTTGGTTACAACAATCGGTTAGTCTACACATTTTACATGATACCATTCAAGAATTCTTGCGACATGTTTAGACTATACAAGGCAATTATTGCTTCAGTATTATTGTATACAACAGTCAAGAAGATTGCATCGTGTATGGGCTTTTATTCTACACATTGAATACATCAGCTACAGGGGTACATTCAATTTTTTCTTTTAACCATGCGTCTAACATAACATTTTTAACATTCAAATTAACTTCTGTAGGCTGCTTCCTTTTCCTTATTTCCATGCCTTCTTTGACTGTAAACCCAGTTATATTATGTTGTTGTTCTCACTGTCCAGAGATCTTAAAATGTCCTCTTTTTTCAATTTCGTCGCAAAGTTAAAGCATGATGGACATTGCACACTGCTACTGAATAAAGATTTCTACATAATATACTGATAGCCATATAATCTAAAACCCGACTACGGGAAAAACCGACTTCAATGGTTTTCTCATAGATGCCGTTGTCAAAACTGGATCAAAAGCACCAGCTTTCAAATAAAACGAGAATCAACAAAATTGATTCACCCAGTCAAGACTTCTGATGTACAAACATAAAAAAATACAATTGAACTGAGAACCTCCTCCTTTTTTGAAGTTGGTTAAAAATGTTTCGTTTTTGCCAAAATTTATCAGTACCTGAGTTTATTTTAAACAGTTCTCTCCTTATTGGCTAAAATAGAAGCACTCTCAGATACACAGTTAAACTGGTAGACATATTCCCCTATGCTCCTTAGAGCTTATAATTTTAGAGTACAAGCAATATTAAACCTAATATTATGATAATTTGTGATTTAAATACGCAACTTCGTCCTCTAGCTGAATAATGATACGGGTCCACGTCATAAGCGTAGTTGATCTTTCGACTTCTTATGATTTCTTTGTAGATTAAAGCTGACTTTCGTGGAGTTCTAGTCTTATTCGGATGGTGCCTATCCATTGCGTATAGACCAAACTGAAACCTAGAAAAAAAAGTTGTATACTTAAATTTTATTCTAATAGGTACTTGTATCAAAAATATCTACTTTGGTGTAGGTACGAAGAAATGAAGTGGTGGTGTTTTAAGTTTAATACAAGAAAAAAGCTCTTCATGTTAGCACGAAATTAAGCATAAAATAGAATTTTAGATTAAAGATATAACGCAATTCATAAGCCGTGGCGTTATTATTGGCAGAGATAATTAGGGCCCTTTCCATTATTGAGATCATGTGAAACCTAATAAGCTGGTTGACATCCAATTATATTCCGAATTGATAAAAATGCGAATTACTTTTGACAGAAACATGAAAACAGTTGAAATAAGTCATATTATTACTTACGTATACCCACTAGACCATTCAAAATTATCCATTAAAGTCCAAGCGAAATATCCTTTGACATTAGCACCGTCGTATATAGCATCCAACAGAGCACTTAGATAGTTCCTGTAGTATTGCACCCTTGCACTATCTATTAGGGAAGTTTCATGTTCAGTATATATACCATTTTCAGTTATATACACTTCTGGATTGCCATATTTATCTTTTAAATACATCAAAATATTATAGAGGCCTGGAGGATACTCCTGAAAGTAATGAAACCAAGTTGGTATAACTACTAGCTCCTTCTAGCTTAATGCTTTTGATTCAATCAATAAGCTCAGATTTGCAATAACACCATAAACTTTTAACTAACAAAAAATACATTATGATGTAACTTACGCCTTATGTATAGAAACAAAATTGAATTTAAAATTTAAAAGGATTTTTTGTAGGTATCCTTACTAAGTTATGAAGCATCTTATTCTGACCTAGGTACTTATTTAAAATACATGCACTAAACTCGTAATTTACTGAATGGGTTCTTTACAAATATTGGTGTACGTAAAGATAGCCTTGTATGATGTGTTTACGGACTGGAGCCGAGGATAGTCTACAGTCTAATGTCAGTGTTATAATTTTTCGTCATAAAACATTACGAAGGACAAACTAAAGTACCTAATCAGCAGTTATTATGCATTATTGATGTTAACAAGTCACGAGAAATATACGACACGATTTCATAACTACTTAACATATATGAAAGCATAAAATAATAGTATTCTCCTGTCGTTTCGAAATTTTAAAGTAATAACTGAATCATAAAAACTCATCGTCCAAGTTGTATCGTTACATCGTACAAGATAGGTAATCTTGTTACTTCCCCTTTTCCAAGATTATACTTTAAGATTTGCTAAAGATCAAATCATAGCAATCTCTGCCTAATTGTTTTAAGGAATGTAAAATTTTTAATTTTTATCTTTAATGCTATCTCCTTCTCTAGTCATATGCTGTTGGCAGACTAAAATCTATTCAGAATAATAAGAGGAGCTCTCCCAAGGCTTGTTTACCTCTTTTCACATGTCGTCAAAATAAAAACAATTAAAACTAAATCGTTTAGAAACACACAGGACAGAAGTGATTGGAACTCCAACATGCAGTTGAGTCTTTACTACTTAGCTGAAAAGCCGCGGTAAAGTATCAGCTGAACAACTCATGTACTCACAAACAGCCATAAATCAGTGACACGGGGCCATTCTGGGTCTCCGTATGAGCCCACATACAAGTCATCGTCTACCGAAGGCACGGGGAAGGCACCACGAAGTGATTCGTTTCTGTATACCACCTTGCTGCTATAATGGTTAACGCCTAAAAAATCAGCAGATCCTCTTAAGTAGTTTATTTGGTCTTCCGTGAAAGGTTTCAGTCGAGATTCATTATATCCTTGTCTCTTGCTGGCGTCAGCTACTCTTTTTATAAAGCGCTTCGGATAGTTACCTTCCTTGGAAAATATTGGTTGAATATAATGATCTATCTAGAAAACAACATACATGAATAAGTATTATTGAATTGTGACTATTACGACAAAAAAATATGTTTGTCTTTAATCTTGACTTTTACTTACATTAAATGCCATGAAATCTAGAACTGCTTCGGCGTCATCTTCTGAATTACTTTTGATTACAGGCCATTCCAAGCTTAGCGAGGGCCCGACTTTGCCGCCTTGTGCTTTTCTGAACTCATCGTCGTAAATGTGGTAGATCTTAGCGTGCGTCAGAAGCATGTTTCTTGTACATTCGTAGAAGCCCTTTCCTGGCGATTTAATCCCTGGGGCGTGCCATGCAATTCCGTACCCCATGTAGCAATGAACGAAAGGTTCATTAATCGACAGCCAGTGTTTTACACGGTCTCCAAAATGCTTAAAAAGGACTCTAGCGAAAGATCCAACCCAGTCGCTTACTTCTTTGTTCAACCAACCGCCTCTTTCGCTGAACCGCTGTGGCAAATCCCAGTGGTATATCGTCACGAATGGCGTGATGCCGTTCGCTAGGAGTTCTTCTATCAGGTTATTGTAATAAGCGATTCCTCGGTGGTTTACGTAGTCTGGTGTTCCAAAAGGCAAGATTCTCGTCCAGGACATAGAGAACCTATAGTTCTTAACGCCTAGTTCTTTAAGCATTTCTATATCCCTCTTGTAGAGATGATAAGAGTTGCAAGCGACATCACCATTCGTACCGTCTTTTATCATTCCAGGGGATATCCTCGCCAGGTAATCCCACATCGAAACGCCTTTACCTGTTTAGAAAGCAATGGTAATTACCAATGGTGCAGTTTTACCAATGTTATTTGTCATTTACCAGCTCGTAATCTCAAGTAACATTACTTGGCTAACCATAGGGTTCTCATTCAAAAGAACAAAAACCATGCTTAAGGATGGACCTCAGTATAGCTATGTTGTGCCAAATGTAATGTAAAAATATACACAAACTCATCACAGACAATGTCCTGTTTCTGTTTGAATCGAAATGACTACTTACTTACTACTTGGACTCTGTTCACTGTTTAAAAAAAGGAATTAATCTTCCAGCACAAATGAAAAGGTGTGAATATCGTTACCATCTGCATCCCATGCGCCTTCGATCTGGTAAGCGGATGTCGCCACTCCAAATTGGAAGTCTTCAGGAAACGTTTTTCCACTCATTGATTTTCTTTCGGTGATCATATTTGCGGAGCCCAGAAAGAACCTGCAGATATTCAAGGTCTAGTATTCGATGAGTTATCAAGAGACGATCCAAGGCCATGGTTCTTCATGATTGGAACTTAGTATAAGATTCACTAATCGTAATTTTCTAAGAAACTATATTATGTAACCTGCTGTAACGGTGAAGGAAAATATCGTGAGGAAATCTGCATGCCTGAGAGTTCTCCACAATGGTCTCAAAAGGCGTGTGGAGTCCACCAATCCGCTATTTTCCAGCATGGTGGACTATGGCCTATAGCCTTCTCATTAATAGAGGAGACCCGAAACTGTAGTCACAAATGTGTTGAAAAAAAAGTCGTAATTAAACTAGGCTCAAATCGTGACTAATAATTGATGGATTACGACGCTACAAATTTATTAGGTGGTTCTTAAGAGATAGAGAAGGTCAATGGACAGACATCAATGGACGGAAAACACGGGGACATTATCAGTAAATAAATAAGTAATATGTAATTAATTATCGCACTAAATTGTCGATAAATTAGTTTAAAAATGTACATCTTATAAAAATAATGAAAAATATATCATGGGTACCTACTTAAGTAATTGAAAATGGGTACGTTATAATATAAATAAAATTAAAGTACCAACCATTATTCAATATATGAAACAAAATTTTAGTAGTATATAAAATATTCAAATTCAACATTCTAATCGGATAATCAATATATTATCCTTTATTTATAGATAATAAAATAAATACGTACCACGACATTAAGAAAAATAATATAAAAGACGTCGACATCTCTTAACGAACTTCTGATAATTAAATTTTGATCCTGAGATCAGCGCCTCGGTGTCATAGATATTATCATTAATTCAGTTATCTAAGTCTTGTACTCACAAGCACAGGGCTGTAAGTTACACTGTTGCTTTATCTTGTAATTTGTAGTTTATTAGTGGGTAATTACGGGGCAATTATGCAACATTTAACTGTCTTTTGTATACTTATCTTATCACAACTAAATAATAAAATTGTAATGGGACATGTGCATTATACTTTTTTTTAACAAAATGAGTAGCTAGATCTATGAGTAGTAACATCGCCGATTAACTATAGTACTCACTATTCACTCATAGTTATGAACTAGTTAATCCTTTACAAATTCAGTGTATCGGCAGATTTAATACATAAATGAAGAAAATTTACAAAAACACCATTCAGTAACTAAGAAATTGCAAAAATTTAATTCTTGTTCTACGTATAACTACCTATAGATTTATCGAAACCTAGGCATGTAATCAAAAGTTTAGTAAAAAATAAAATGAATTTGTATTATAGTATAGTAGTTACGACTTCTTGAAATTCATGACAAGAACAAAAATAAACAGGTTAGTAGAGCTGTGTACAGCCCTATGCGAATACGAATTTATTTTTAAAAAAGTATGCACAGCTACTGTTAATATTTGCTGAAGAAATTGCACTCATAATAGCTACACTTTTGATGTTTTGATGTTTATGGAAAGTATAAGTACCTACGTCAC
>DWLP01000024.1:0-10813 GCA_018245375.1 Piruna aea mexicana
CGGAAGCACCAGCTTTCACATAAAAAAAGAATCATCAAAATCGGTTCACCCAGTCCAAAGTTCTGAGGTAACAAACAAAAAAAATACTGTCGAATTGAGAACCTCCTCCTTTTTTTTGGAAGTTGACTAAAAAGGAATAGGTACTCGAATACCGTAATATTTATCGACTTTGTTTTAACGATGCTAATACAATCATAGACCACGTGCCACGGAAAACAGTTTAAGCGAAACCTAATTACCGGAAAAACGTATTTTACGAACGTTGGAATATTAATTGCTTGTTACAATTAATTTTTGTTACTTACAGTTCGTTAATTTCTCCCAAACCTGCCATGTAATTGGGCCTCTGGTTTCCAAGAGCAGAAATAAAGTTAATTGGATACAATTAAAAAATGCAGACGTGTTCTAATAATGTTCACAGATGTGAAATTTTCGTTAAAACCTCTGAGTAAGAAAATTATTTAACTCCAACTAACCGCGGACTGTAATATTATGATTCCAAGAATTGGCCGGTGCTCTACAATGATTCATGATTGGCTTGCTTGGTCGATAGTAGGTATAAATAAAACAAAACAACACAACGCCAAAGACGCGAGTACAAACATTTATCAGGCAAAGAAATGCCTGTCCCGACCGGGGATCGAACAAGGGACCCATAGCTCGACAGTCAGGGTCATTAACCAACGCGCCACGGAGTCGTCAAATAAATAAATATGTCTGCAAGCACTGACCTCTACCCATTATATTCTGGACAGGTTATATGTAGATATCTTCTGGACAGATCAGGTCATATCGCTGTTTTCAGGCGATTTTCGACATTTTGGCGCTGATGGTAGCCGGTTTGGTTAGTTCGGAGTGAGTATTCGGACAAGATATTTCTTATTATAATTCTGGTGATGTAATTATGACGGATAACGAATACAATATTTTGTCAACAGAAAGAAAGAAATAACATTTATTCGTAATCGAGATAACTTAAAATCTATCTTACGAGTATGTCATTAAGTCTTACCAATTTTTCATAATAATAATAATAGTCTTTATTTCAACCAACTCATAGGGTCATAATAGGTCATTTAAACACAATATTGGCACATAACAAACATTTCACATTAACATACTCTTAATAATAAATCAAAGTGTCACAATAAATTAAATAAATTCAAATGTCATGTAAAATTGGATTAAACATAAAAATAAATTACGCTCAGCATTATTAAGATAGAGAATAAAAATAATTCGATTAGCCTAGTTTTAAAAAATACTCATAATTATTTAAAATTTAAAAATTTTCTTATTTCGAATATATGTCATGTGTACCTTGCAGCAGTGATTTAGGTATCGGCAATCATACCTCTCAGCAAATACTCTTAAGATACTGTTAGGGCTGGCCCGGACCCTGCGCAATAAGGACGTGCAACGCTTTCGCATGACTGCGTAGAAACAGTCTACACGCCATTCGGCAAACATGCCTGACGCGCTACAAAACCTAGGCAGCCCCAACAACACTCTGAAGGCATTGTTGTATTGAACGCGTAGGGCGCTGTACTGTTTCACTGTATAATCCACCCACAAGCTGCTCGTGTAAAAAGACGTGCAAAACGCTCTGAAAAGAGCGATTTTGACGGCCCTTGAACAACGCGCAAACCTGCGGGCGATCATGTTAGCCCTCACAGACAGCGCCCTACGCTCCCGTTCCATGTCAGTATCATCCTTCAGGTCCGATGTAATCCAATGTCCAAGGTATTTGAAACTCTCAACCCTTTTTAGGGACATACCATTTAGTTTGATGGACGGTATACTTTCCTGAAATCTCCCTCGGGCTCGAAATACCATGCACTCACTCTTTTTGGTGTTGTAGAGGAGGCCATGGCTGAGAGCATACTTTTCGCAGATACCTAAAAGTCTCGATAGTCCACAGGTGGACGCGCTGAGCAGGACCATATCGTCAGCATAACTAATGTTGTTCACATTAACTCCATCGATGTGGCAACCGGCGTGTGTGTTGCTGAGCTCCCTGATAAGGTCGTTAATATAAAGACTGAAGAGTTTGGGCGAGGTCAACCCTCCTTGCCTCACCCCACACTCCAACCTGTACGGAACAGAATAGGCGCCCGCCCATCGAACTACGTTGACCTGGTTATAGTACCAATATTTAAAAATATTTATTAACTCACTGGGCATCGTGGTAGCTTGTAACTTTTGCCACAAGATGTCATAGCAGACCAGGTCAAACGCTTTCGAGAGGTCAAGGAAACAAGCAAAGACTGGGGTCCTCCGATCCGTATAGTATTTGACAGTTTGCTTCAAACACAAGACAGCTGTTTCCGTGGAGAGTCCCATTTTGAAACCGAATTGGTTGTCATGTATCTCAAGGTATTTGTCGAGTTGCGTGTTTAGCAAACAGTCAAGCACCTTCGAAATAGTAGTGGCGAGCGAGATCGGCCTATAATTGCTCTTATCGCTAATATCGCCAGTCTTACTCTTCACTATCGGCACCACCAAAGTCTTCATCATGCCCGCGGGCAGGTACGAGTGCCCCACACACAAGTTAAATAGCATTGCCAACACCCGGGGCATGTGAGCACCTGCAAACTTTAGGTGCTCAATGCTCAGCTCGTCATGACCAGGAGACTTGCCGCGCGTCATCGATTTAATCACCTGTTTGACATCATTTGCCGTAAATCGCGCGTGAAGCTCCCGCCCCGTACGTACAGAATCAACACCGGCCTGTGATGACCCTAGCGGAGATGTCACAGTGAACTGCCTCCTAAACATTTCAGCTATGTCGTTATGTCCACATACACCGTCTACACTCACAGGTAATCCCGGCTTACTATTAAGCTTGTTGGTGGACTTCCAAAAGCTACGAAAATCGTTATTTGAGTGTTGTGATGCAAGAATGTCCATTTGTATTTGTTCGCGGTGGTTTTGACACCACTTAAGACGAGATTTAAACACTTTTCGACTTTCTTGCATCTCCCTCCAAACTCGACCTGACACTGGTTTCCCACAGCATAGCCAAACATTAAATTTCATTTTAGCCTCCCTATGAGCACCGCTTACATACCTATTCCATCCTATGACAGGTTTTTTTCTTTTATTATTACTTACATTATTATTACAGGAGTAACTATCACTAGCCGCTTTACTTAAAATGTGAACAATGTCTATGTATAGTTTGTCAATAATACTTATATGGTCAATTTCATTACACACATAGTAACAACAATCACGTAAAATATGAGGAATTTCAATTAATCTCAGCTGCTCATTACATAATTTTCTATATAATTCAGTTTGTTCAGTATTTCTGTCACCCCATCGCACATTACTGGACGGTTTACTAATATTACTCGACAGTTTAGGTCTCATGACATTTAAATTACATTTTATTACTAACGGAAAGTGATCTGACCATAACACATTATAATCAAAATTTACCGAAACAATGGTTTGCATGGCAGCGTTCGTAACAACACAATGGTCTAACCAGCGTCTAGAACCATTTGCTTCACTTATAAAACTATATGTGTCCGAACTTAAACCTAAAACTTCAATATCCGCACATAACCAGTCCGCTTCATTGCAAAAACACATCAACTCTTTGTAAAAGGGCTCATTCGGATGAGCATTGAAGTCACCCAGTACATAAACAGATTCAATATTGTCATTCTTAATAATAGCGCTTACCCGACCGAGGCAGTCCGTAAATTCGGTAAGGTTCAGAACACAGTCTGTCGGCATGTACACACTGAACACTAAAAAGGACTTTTGATCCATTTCCACTTTAATCGCACACATCCGCGCACTATCACACTGGACCACGGTGACGTTGCGGAATACACTTTTCTTCCACAGTATACCCGTCCCGCCGTGGGGACGGCCGCGAAGCATGCCCGCCGCGGTGTCCACAGCAGACGAACCAGTACTTCCGAAGTCCTTGTCAATGCCGCTTAGATAATTAATATCATCTGGCAAGAGCCATGTCTCTTGTAAAGCAATTATGTCTGCTGTTCGACATAACTGTTTGACGTGATCCACGGAACGCTTTAAACTTTTACAATTGAAGCTAACAAAGACATATTCAGTAGAACTGTTAGCCATTATGATGTGTAGTAGTGCCGGATACGGTCATGTTAATGGTATCACCGTTCGCCTTCTTTTGTTTAAAATTTACGAAACGCCTAAATATTATGCCTTCAGGCCATAACTGGCTGTCTAAAAACATAGATACTTTCATATCCGAAACAAAGAATTTGTATGCCTTGTAGTCTCTTCTAGTCGAGATTTGTTCCAGTGTAATTTTTTCACCTGTCTTACTAAATATGTAGTCTTCTATGTCCGTATCCGTTGTCTCACTGTGCACTCTGCTTATAAATATAGGCACTTTTTTACCTGCAGCCTTAAATTTACTTTCATTATCGCGACAAATGCCCGCTGCGCCTAGAAAACGATATTTTAATGGTTTTCTGCGCTTGGACACTCTTTGCCATCCTTTCTCAGAGTCATTTTCGCATTCGTTATTAGTTAGTATCGCGCTAGCGCCTGCACATGGAACATTCGCGCTCGCTTCGCCGCTGTTATCTTTAACAACCAGCCGTGCCGTCGGGGTAGTCAGCTGAGCCGTCGCGCCATTAGCCGGTGAATGCAACAACTCGGTCGCCCGCTGGCCAGTCACACGCTTCTGCGGCACGGGAGACACAGTTACGCTATTGGTTACCGACAACACTGGGCATACACCCGTTGATCGTTCACTGCCCGATTGTTTTGAATCTGCCCTCATTTCTTGGCGAACCGGTGATGAACATTTCGTCTCAAGTTGAACTGTTGGACTCTTATATGTTTCATCTCGTATCGAATTCGAATTCGAATTATCTGAGACATGCGATAGACCTATAGGGCTACTATCCATTACCCACGCTCCCCTCTTCATGTTTACATTGCAAACCGAAGGCAACAGCAATTCATGTTTCAATTTTAAAAACTCTGATTTTAAATCACTCAGCTGTTCATGCGTAACGTAATTGGATTTGAAATTATTCACATCATTCTGCACTCGGGCTACATCTTTTAGTAATTTTGTACAGTCAAAATGATCGTACAACAATGGAGGGAGTCTGTCCAGGTCCCTAGCCACAAAGATGGGGAAGAGGTCCGGTTCTGTTGATTTGAAAACGTTTATTATATCCACTAAATCTCGCTCCTCCTTTCCTGGATTCTTCCGGTTGATTTTCAAACTGTCTTTGGAAACGGAATGAAACAACAAATCTTTTGATTTGACAATCTCCTCTCTCGAGAAGGACGAAGAACATATTCGCACCAATGTTTCCTCATCCGCCACAGATAACTTGTTTTGTATATAGGATAACATTTCGTCTATCACGATATTACACGCACTGCACTTAACAAGGCGTGACATATTTATTCTATGTACGCACTTCGCGTCCCGGTAAGAAACAAAAGGCGTCCGCACGGAGGGATGCGTACGCGCGACTGACGTATATTACTGCGTCTTATCTTATCTTCCTTTCTTTTCAAAGTTTGTAAACTGTTCATAGTAAACGATCGGTCGGGTCGGCGTTATCACGTAAGTGATTTGCTAAGTGACAGTAAGTTTCTCTTTCTCGAAGCAGGCTTTTTAAACACTTTAAGAAAGACGTTGAGTGAGCTGCTTTAAGTCTTGTCTCCTTGTTGTTGTAAAACTTGTTTCTAATTACGGTTTTACAGAAGAGATTTTACCAACTTTTCGGTTTAAGTATAGTTCATTAAAGTTAAATGGTTTTAAAAACTTTGCACGATCAACTCCTTAACATCTAAGTTATTTATGAACAAAATAGGGTACTCATTTAGATTGTCAGTAGTAATGGTCATCTAGACTTTCAGACATATCATGTCAGTTTCAGTCATATTTTCTATCCATCCATCCATCTATTTATCCAAAACCCATTTTGGGTCACTTCGCCAAAGGAGTAAGTTAGAACTAAGTAACGTGTTGGTATTATAATGAAACAAGTTTGATTTTAGTTACACGATACCAACTATCTGAAATCACTAATTTTATACAGTCTGATAATTTTCCACAACCCTTAAACCACTACCCTAGCCACGTTCTCTCTACTGATTTATCTATGAATTTTTTGTATCCCTGTTTTCTATGTATTATTTAGTCCGTTGATGAACTTATTATGCATGTTAGTACTGCTATCAGTAAAACTTCACGTCGCCTATCTACGGACAATTACTGTTTGGGCGGTTGGCGAGACGCCAAGAAACAAGCTCTTCGGAACAAACATTCCTGATTCATGCCCAAAGTGTTCAAACTAACTTATGCCAAATTCCAACATCACCCTTCAAATCCTACCCTCTTTAGTAGAAATGCCAATCTTCGAGGATTGAATTAAATTTTTGGTAGTTGAATAATCCCCGGCGCTTGGAGATTGGGTCTTTGACGACTCCGTAGCGCGGTGCTCAGTGACCCTGACTGTCGAGCTGTGGGTCCCGGGTTCGATCCCCGACTGGGGCAAACACTTATTTAACAGATAAATGTTTGTAATGTTTGTCTTGGACGTTATGTTGTTTTATGTGTAAAAAATATCTATATAAGTATGTATTTAAAAATAAATGTGTATGTTTATCAGTTGTCTGATCACCATAACACAAGCTAACGCTTAATTTGGGATCAGATGGCTGTGTGTGAGTTGTCCCAAGATATGTATTTATTTATTATTTACTACGTTGTCCTCAGTCCGCTCGTAGTCCCCGGAGCGCCGGAGCCCCCGATATACGGCAAGGGCAGCTTGCCAACCGTAGACGAAGAGCCACCTCGAATTGTCACCCCGCCGCCGCCCAAGCGGATCGATCCGGAGGTCATTGAACTAGGTAAGCTTTGGCTACAACCCATTAAAACTACTGCGGGCCACGGGTCTCTCATAGCGGCGGAGGTCTAAAGCTTAATCCGCCACGCTGCTCCAATGCGGTTTAGTGGAGGGGTTTGTGGCCAACTCAAGTGTCGAAAGTTTTTGGGTCACCATGGCCTCTGACAGCAACCGGCTAACGACTGTTATATAATGATAATCCGAGACCGACGGCTTAACGTGCCCTTGGTAAGCTTTGACTATTTTACAATTAGGTTATGCCCGCAGCTTCGCCCGCATGGATGTCGTGTTCTTACTTATTACGCGTAATAAAAGTAGCCTATATTACTCTCCAGATCTGTGTAATAATAATATCTGTGTAAAAAAAATCACGTCTATCCATAGTTCCGTCGAGGTTTGAAAGACAGACAAACATACATTGGCATTTGGCATATTAGTAAGGATAACCCGTCGCCCGAGATCAAAATTTGACCATCATCCTTATTTTATAGATTTAACCTAGACACCCTGTTTTCATTATCATTAAATTATACTTTGTGAATTCAATGTCAATTTGTCCACAGATAGTGACGACGATTGCACTCCAGAGCCTCAAACCTGCCCTACATCACCATATCACAAATGCTATGGTAAGTCATCTTACATTGCTTTTACCAGTGCCTACAAGCCATGGTGGCCATTACAGGCCACGGGTCTCTCATAACTGAGAAGGCCTAGAATACTCCACCACTCCAATGGGGGTTGGCTTTTGTATATACGGAAACAAATTAACCCATGTCTATATGTGATAGTCATTCATACCAGGCCAAGTTAACAAATTGTTGATTGAACACCCCTTCACTAAACAATATCATTGCAATGTGTGAGAGGTAATTCTTATGGTGATGTAGTATAACGAAAGCAATATTAAGTAACATTGCAACCTTTACCAATCTAACAAAATATAGAATTTAATTGAACAATATAACGGCGGACGGCCATTTTGCATAAACGTCAATTTTAGTTCATGGGACTCTTACAGTGGTACTTCAAATCTTTGAAACATTTAACCGTCATTTTAGCCTGTCCAGTGTGGTAGTACATGTTATTAGAGGTCAGTGGCTTACAGGAACCCAAAACAACAACTAATTGAAAAACTAAACTACTTGTATCATCCAACATCTGTCTTCCACTATTAATTAATACCTACTTGGTGGTAGTAATGTACTGAAGTAATGTATTGGTTGGTAGTAATATATCAATTGTGTACTATAATATTAGTTTTAATTTCTTTCAGATTCATCAAAAACACCTCCGTGTATATTAAGGAAAACAGCAAAGCGGGCAGAAAAAAATTTAAAAGACTTAGAAGAACTCACTGAACGAGAGAAAATTTTTGGGCCTAGTGTAGTATGTACCGATTAAATTACGCACTTTAGATATTCTGCTTAGTAGCTACTTTTATGCTCACATTTTGCAATAGCTACAAATGCAAATTTTAAAATGCAATATTATAAATTTAGTATAGTTATAGATTTATTATAGATAATATTTTTGTCAGCTAGCAACACTTATGTTTTATCAAAACTTGTTTAATTACGAGTGTTTAAGTATAGTTATTACTTCACAATTACTGTTGTAACTTTTTTATAATATGTATTTATTTATATTATCAACAATATGCTTACAGCCTACGCCAGACACATATGTGAAGTTAATGTACTGTAGATTTCTGTTTAAACTAAAGCTTCTTTAGTTTAACTTTAAACTTTTTCATTGTATGCTATTAGGTAGAACTAATGGAAAAGTTAGAAGAAAATGCAACTATCATAGCTTCTTTAGAAGATGAAATAGACAAGCTCAATACATTAAGTAAAGAAAAAGACTTTGAGATGGAAAAACTTAAGAGCAAGATAAGTAAGGTTGAAGAGGAAATAAAAATCGCTATTGGAGCGAAGGTGAGAAGACTGGATTTAATTATGAGTATAATCTTGCATGATGTGGTAGTCAGTATATTCTGGTGGTGGTAACATTGCAAATTTGGTTAGTTGGTTGCAAATAAAAAACTCTGCATTCAATTTAAAAATAAAACTTCAAGGTTCTATATAAAACTTCAATATCTAAGAATGAGAAGGATTTAGTCCATCACGCTGGTCAATTGCAGGTTGGTGGACTTCACACACCTTTGAGAACATTATGGAGAACCCTCAGGCATGCAAGTTTTTTTTTGGTGTTTTCCTGCAGCGGCTGGAACTAAAGCCAAAAAATTCAAAATTACAAACATAAGTCAGTGAAGCAGATGCCATTCGATTTACTATTTAGAATTCACAAAGAAATATGTTTTAGTGTTCAGATGGGTCTTAGAGAATTCACCAGAGTGTTATAGAGTTTGAAGGTCTTAAATTAAAAAGTGACTATATTGCAGGTGGATTTGGAAGCCCGCTGTAAGAACTACGATACGAGGCTAACAGACTCTGAAGTAAGCTATGAAACTTTAAAGAAGAAGGCCAAAACTAGGGAAGCTGAATTACTTTCACTTTTAGAAGAGCAAGTGCCTAAAAAGCCACCGGAACATATTGGTGAGTTTTTAAAAGAGAATTGATTGCTTTTCTTTTATTAATGGGTTTCATTGTGTCCTATATACGAGGGGCGTTCAATAAGTAGTGACAATGAGCCCATGCAACCATAGAATAAGGAAGAGCAATGAACCCATGTCTTGCAAGTTTTGACTTACTTGTAAAAAATTATCATATTTTACTACTGCACGGATTTCAATTTTCTCTATTTTCGATAGTTCGTTCTGACAGAACAACAAAAACCATTTTTTTTTAAACACTACTTGTTGAATACCCCTAATACTGTTATATCAAACTGCTGGGCAGTTAATGGTGGTTTAATATTAAAAAGATAAATTATTTCCGCAGGTCAAATATCAACCAGAACTGACACTAACGAGAAATCAATAAATTTAGAATCACTTGATCTAGTGTCCGATTTAAGGCAACAATTAACCATAAAAGATAATAAAATAATGGAGTTAGAGGAAACTATTTCAGCATATTTACAAAAAATTGCCTCCATAGAAAATATTAATAAAGATTATGACTGCAAGTTAAAAAAATATAGTGAAAAGATTAGATGTGTCCAAGACGAATTACTAGAGTACCAATCAACCGTAGATGCTTTAAATAAAATTATAAACACCCAAAAAGAAAACATACATTCAATCAATGCTGACATAGAATCATACAAAACGCTAGTACAAGAATTACAAACCAAAGTACAGAAGGAAGATGCCCTAAATTCCGTAAACATCACTGACCAGGAATTAGATAATTTAATTGCAAAGGAAGACGCGGGCAATGGCTAGTTAAAGAATGTTTTATTTATCGTATTGTGAATACACAATGGAAGATAACTAAAATAATGCCAGTCAAATCCAAATTAAGGTCCATTACTACCAGGTCCGTCCGTACCTACCAACTAATAAATCAAATGCGTTTTTACCAAAGAACGAGATGTCGCTTCTTGTATTCGCCTTAACACACACTCAAATGCGTTATCAATGAATACTAATTTCAGCAAAAAGGCCGCAATTTCAACCGCGTAAATTTCCTATAGTTTGGGTTGGAACCCAAACGAACTGCGCACTTTTCTGAAAAATGTTGCCAGTTACTCTGCGTTTAGGGCCACCAAACGCACATCGAAATCAAATAATGTTATTGTTTTTGGTTTCACCTAATTCACGCTGCAACGATCTTCGTATTTGAGGGAAGCGGGTATGGGATTTACCTAAGCCCATAAGTCACTGCGACCTAATAATCTATAAATACCCCCGAGTACGGGAAAAAACCGACTTCCATGGTTTTCGCATGGATCCCATGGTCAGATCTAGACCAAATTAAAAAAAGAATCATCAAAATCGGTTCACCCAATCAAAAGTTCTGGAGTAACAA
>DWLP01000025.1:0-10760 GCA_018245375.1 Piruna aea mexicana
AAAAAAATTGGTCAAGTTGTAGACTGCCAGACCGGTGATTTATTATTCAACTCTAATCTTGGAGACAATAAAATATAATTTCGTTCATATATCTTATTCACTCCGTTTTTTGTCGCCCCCGCTTGGACTTTTACACATACAGGCTCTACGACTTGAATTAATTAGGAAATGTAGCTCCCATGAACCAACTTTAAAGACATTATAGCAAGCGTGAGGTAACAAGTAAGATAAACACCAACAAGGATGTGCACACAAGCCGTTAGATCCCATCCTGCAAGATGTTAATATTCATTATTCCTGCTACTCCTCCGGGCGTCGCGAGCAGACAAATCGACGTAGTGTCGTAAACTATTGCCGACGCGGATCCTTATATGCTTCCTACTTAAATATGGAAAGGTTAGTGAAGATGGATTCATTTTTGCACCCTATTACGTGACCGAATGAAAATTAAACATGCAAATATATTATAGCAAATCGATCTGCTCCCACTTATCCACATATTTGCCATACCCAGTTAAGGTCATTATGTGATCTCAAAAAACTTACCATAAAACACACCTATGTACCATAATGATGAATTGAAAACTGATCAATAGATTTTTATGAAAGCTATACCTACCCATGAAAGTGAACATCAACCAATATTTTTACTAAAAATATTTTTAAAAGAGTTTGAAAACAACACGATTCCTTCATTTTGTAGCTGGTGGTAGAACGTATACTAACGTATACAGCTCGCCCAGGGAAGTACCCCCCCGCCACACCAATTCCTCAAATTTGTTCTTTTAACAATAAGTTTCGGTCTGCAAGGTGTGGTTGCCAGATATACTACAAGAGAGGCGACCGCCTTAGTCCTCAAGGGTATCAACGCATCAAATCATATCGTTTGTATTGTTAGTTATACTTTCGACTTCTTATACTTCTTTTATCTTAATAATACAAGTTTTTTTTTTTATAAAAATGCTAGCTGCAAATATTTGGATTTGGCTTGTCATGAATTCTTATTACTTTAAACTGCACTCATTGGTTCTCCATAAGTTTCTTACGGTAACTATTACCAGAATTACGCTTTTACTTACAAATGCAGCTTGCAAGCAGCGCATTAGAACGTCGGAGCAAACGATGGTTTGGAGCATCTGATAGATAATTCAGCTCCACACACTGTTAGGTGCGGTAGTTGGAATTAATATTCACTCCCAGCAGACTTGGATAAACCTTGAGTTGAGACTTACTGGCTTTCCGCGTCGCGAGAGCACGTATGTTGGATATGAGAACGTACCACCTGCCTCGTATGTGCGATAGATTGCATTCAATTATTATCTTAATTATATTGTTACGTAATTATATATTACAAATAAAGAAACTGTTATATTAATTAGAAAACAAAAATAGGTATCCTTATCATTTAGTTGTTGTTTGTTATGAGTTTCTTAAGCAGCTTTTTTCTCATATCAATAAATGCAGTGACGATGTATTATGTCAAAATCTATTCTAGAAGAGATTTGTTTTTCACCAATATCAGCATATGAATATTTTTTTTAAATATTTATATGTTTTTATATGTACTTACGAACTAGGTACGTGTCAACAAAACAGTTACATAACTTACAGTATTTTTCAAACGGCATAGGTAGGTATGCATGGGACTAGGGTCTTGGACTTGGGGTCTTTGGTATCTACCAACCCCAATGGGAGACAGGCCTGAGTTTATATAACTATTTTTCGCTCAGAAAGAGTCGGTGGTTGAGAAATACAGTACTCCTCCACGGGAACCATATACGTTTTGCTTGCAAATAGTCTGCGCATCATAATGATGAGCCGAACATCAAACGAGAAGTTCGGGGAATCTGATAGATAATTCAGCCCCACAAGTGGTTTGGTGGAATATTCACTTCTGACTTGAATTGACTAGACTTTAGGAGCGTATCTATTCAGGATGAGAATTTGCACATGACTTTTATTTGTAACCGAATATATTGGTATCATTGGTTAAGTCGTCTATAATCGAGATTGTAAAACATGAACTTCTAGGCTGGCAGAGCACTTGTAATCAATAGACTAAACTACCTCTATTGTTGCACGTGTTCATAGGGGAGATCATATATCATACCTTCGGTGAAACAGCCATACGTGTGCCTGTTCGTCAGTCCTTGTTAAAAAGTACTCAGATATTTTAAGTATATTAGAAAAAACTAACGTTAAAACAATACGATCAACATTTCGCCTCATTTTCATGGAGGTTTTCGTATAACCGGAAATCAAAACCAGAATCCAAAGGAGGTAATAAAGTTCTATTCAGTTTATGACACAACACGTTTTGTGAGTCCGACTTCAATTAATTTATGACCATAATTAAACTAATGACACCTTAGTGTTCGGATATTGGTTCCCTGTATGGAAAAAGAACCGTTCGGGATATCTGAGTAATTTACGAGAATACTTGTAAAACGACTCTACAATACCTTATTTATTTATTAACAGTCGCTTCTAATTCCTATCTTCTTTAATCTCTGGTAAATTGGCCTAGCAGCGTTGTTAAAATAACACTTAAATGCACGGAACTTTTTATAGCTGTTAGGTAACAGTAAAAATGTCCCATGTACCAGGTAGTGAGTATAACAGAATAATATGTATTGATATAGAGATTGGTTAGAAGAGGACACCTTGATTAACCAATCACGGTAGCCTATGTAATTTTAAGTCTGTTAGGCGAACGTTGATGAAAACGAAATAAACATAGGGTTGCTAAATTCGTTATAAATAGCCACACTAAACGCATTTCTTTTACTACTATATATGGCTACAACCCATAGTTGTTGACTGTTTATAACTGAGGAAATCTAGAGCATACTACATCATGCCGCTTGGACTACTCCAATGCCCATTAGTGGCTTGTTAAATTTCAGGCAGCCTGAACGATAGAAGCCCGAAAAAGATACGGCTCAACAACTGTTATCTAATGACAATAACCGGGGCCGATGGCTTAACGTGGCCTCCTAAGCACGGAAGCGTTCAAGAAAATTTGCCACTAGCGGTCACCTATCCAACTACTATACTAAACCTACTGTGCTATACTAATTATTTCACCTCTTAGGTCCTCTGTCTTCTGCATAATGTAATTCTTAACTTCATTCAGCGCCTCTGCCTCTTATGAGATTTTCTGTCTGAGTGAAGCCTATCCTATTTTATATACCTATAAGGAATGCCCTAGGAACACCATATACATAGTAGGTACTAAATCATGTATTTCTTCGTTTTTACACCACTACCCAAAATAATACTGTATTGTTGATGTATAATATGTAGAAATGGCTGTTGGCTTTTATCATTACACAAAAATACACTTTCATCAGTTCTTTGTAATATAAATTTAATAGAATAGTTTTATTACGTCTTCTGTTCAAAATAATTCAAGCGAAATACAGCGTAACCGTGAACTTCAATAAAACTGTAATATCAGTAATGGCATTAACATGTCTTTTATTTGTTTAGTGTCTCGTAAAAGTACCCTAATTTATTAGGCAGTGTTTTTGTTTTAACCGAATTGGGAAAGCCGATAGGTGCCTTAATTTATTTTCAGGTTACAGTACTAACGACGGGCATTCTGTGGGATTAAGGGTGATGGGGCACTGATCTTCATGCTCTATCGAAGAGTCCAAGATATATGTTTTCAGATGAAAGAGCATCTTAACTATTCATATTGAGGTCTAAATAACAAAAAGTCCTTTCTACTTACAACCAAGATTTGACACAGGTGTGTCTGTATATTGCTTTCACGAAAAGTATGTAGTGTATGTTGGCTACGCTATAATGATTTTTATGTGCAGAACTTACAGTGTGCTGTTGTTTTTACCAAACGTGTGATAGAATGGTTATTTTCCTAAAATTATTACAGTTGACATCTATGTATCGATCTAACAGCCTTTAGTGGTTTACTGCTGGACACAGGCCTCTCCTAATCGACGCCACTCTGACCGTTCCCTCCGACTCCAGTGGGAACCCGCTGTCTTCTTCAAGTCGTCAGTCCACCGAAGGGCGGCTAGTGCTCTTTTGAACATTGTGTTTTGAGAACATTATGGAGAATTACGTGCCTCTGGATCTGGGATCTTTTCAATCCTCATTTACCTTAAACTTTTCTTAGATACCTACTATTATAAAGACGGCTCTATTACTGTAGAGTTACCTAGAGATGCAATAAAAGCTACGTTTAAGCCTTAATGTTCAGTATATTTAACGTGCACCCACATCGGTAAGAAATATTCATTAAAGCGAATGTATATAAAGCCCGGCCAAGCAATTAGTTGTAGAATATTAAAAACTTTACCCCAACGCGAGTGCATAAAGAAGTTCCAACGCTAACTAGATTTTTGCAACACAAACGACCTATGAATCTCTATTATTTCTTAATAGAGACGAACGCGAAACACCACCATTATAACCCCTGGAGTGATGACCAGAAACGCTGAGCTACCGTGCATAAATGTACACACAATTTGCTCCTAACAAAAGCCGTTTTATACGGTAAGCAAGAGATCAATCATTATTGGCTAAACCACCCTTCTGATTCTGAAGATTCCTTCAAGGTGGAGGATTGAACGTGGAAGCCTTAAGTTGTATTAACGGCGACCGTAAGAGGGTGATTTCAAGATGCTATACAGATGCCTAATGATTATTATAGGAATGGTAGGTATACAATTACGTGTTTATAAGAGAATAAGTCAAACGACGATATAAGCAAGTGGGTAACCATTCAATAATTTAGTTCTGTTTATGAATGTAGATTTATTTATAGATCTCCTTATAAAAAAATGTATTTATGTTACTCTTCCTTACAACCTCTATATTAGTCCTTTATAACCTTAATAGTTTTTAAATTAATCGTAATTTGAAAAATACTAAGAATTTAACTAAACAGAATTGTTTCTATGCTTAGATCAATCAATATTATTATTCTCGTTCATATTTATACCTACTAATACTTTCTAAATTATTTAACAATAAATATATAACTACTATTACTTTAACATTCGACAGTTTTTTATATATTCATTGACTTAGTCCTTCTTAGTTTATAATCAAGTCTGAAAGGAATAAGATTGCAAAAAAATTTGCAAGCATTTAATTATTTTGTGAGTTGAATCATAATAGTTATATAACCGTCCTTATTTAAACAAAATTGACAACTTGCCTAATAACGATCTTGCCTAATTCCAATCGATATTCATGGTACCTTCTCCACGAGAGCAGCATCCTTTGTGAGATCACGGTATTTGGGGACCCGTTGACATGTAAATCCCTTAGGCTATTAAATTTGCATACTAATTAAAGACACTACCTACCTTTACTGTTCGCTTGGTATTTCAAGGTATATTATTTTGTATCTGTAAAGCTTTGTTGGATGAAACTGGATTGCGGAAATTACTTGAGCTTACTTCAGTAAATGTATATTAAAACTAAGCACACAGAGACTAACCACAAACATTTAACTTCCGGTGAGGTAAGATTCTGTGTAACATTTAGTATTTTTCATTTAGTTATACTGTACTAAGTCGATAGTGATAGATTGATCATCATAATGATGATATTAGAAGCTGTCTCTGTCTACGTCTAAAATAACATGCTTTTGTAGTTGTTCTAATGTGTTGTGTACTTCTTTCACTGAATATACAATTTTCTTTGTAATTTTTCTTAAAATTTAAAGAGAGTTTTTTTTTGTAACTCGGATCTGATTTTATTATTAAGTGACTGTTATTATTGAAAAATACGTGTGCAGTCAGAGAACCCCCGTCAGTTACGAAGTTCTATATTTTTTGTCGTTAGTTTGCGGACTGCCTCATAAAATCAAAACATCTTTACATTCGTATTATATTTATTATATTTTACTACAAAATAAACAAGCTTGTCGTCATTTATTCCACCTTTGTCTCGCTTGCGTGCCTATCGTTCGCACTAGTATTACAGTCGTTTTCTAACATGGCCATTGATATCCTCCGTATGAGGGTGGTGTTTAAATCATATCTTTGAGAATCATGATCGTATGGTAATATTGCAACAAACTCGTCACATGCTATTTTGGCCAAAGTTAATGCCTCTAGGTACCAAGCAAAAAACGGAGCAAATGCTATCCTTCGCCAAAGTGGACTGACGACCTGAAGAAAACATCGGGTTCCCGTTAGATTCGGAGGGCACAGGACCGGTTGGAGTGGCGACGATTAGAGACCAATGTCCAGCAAAGCTGTTATGTAAATAGATGTCCCACTGTTGGGCAAAGGTCTCTTGTCTCTCTTCACCTACTCGGTCCAGTACTTCTATTTTCCAATCCTTTGAATCCTCTGCGTCTGTGTCAAGTTCGTCTTTCCACTTTCGCCTTGGGTAGCCGCTTCTTACCTAGTGGGATCCAATTTTTGGTCCAATGGGGGACAACATTTTTAGCGCGAGCCGCGTTAAGGAACTTTGTTCCAAAAATATGCACAACGAAAGCCCGCAGCTTATTTAGTAACAAAGAAATCACTACGGCATTATGTTGTCTCCAACCATCTACACGTTCTTACGCCGCCATCTTATCACGCTGAGACAAAATTCTCCGCTGCTCATAAAAGTAAGACACATTGTATTCTATGCGAAGCCGATGGTATCATACGTGCAAATAATTTTATTCCCTCTGACCGTCGGTAAGTCTACCCTATGCGTGATAATGCATTATTTATGCCGCCTAAGACGAGTAAAATGAATGCAGATGCTAACGAAAAAGAATAGCCAGAATCTTTTGTCTTTTGTCCCAACAAAACGTGCCTCGTGAATAAATAACACAAATAAAAATCCTATAAATATTGAACAACCGTATATTTCACACTTTACGAAGAGCCCTGTAACTGAGATATATTATGACGCTGTTATATCGACTCTGGTTTTTTGGGTGGCGATGTTTTTACGAATCTTTGTTTGTTAACGTCCGGGAACAATGCCTGTAGTTTTGGTTTTTCTTTTCGAGTGGCTGGATACCGCAAAAAATCTTCGGGGAGGCATAAGGTAAGGATGACGACTCGCGGTTTGTGTTCGCAATTTTTTACCGAAGGCAATGTAAGACTCGATTGTGTAACTTTTTCAAATTAAAAACAGCTTGTAGGCCCTTAGTTCATATAAATCAGTGTGTCTTATTGCGTCGTTTTTACCAATGTACACTTCTGTTTTATTCGTAGCATTTCACTTATTCTTCATCTTGTTTACTTAAAGTCTTAAAATGATTAATGCGAATGTGAATAAATGGACTCCGTTTCAGCTGCAGTTGTCAGCTGCAAACAAGGACCGATGACTATTCTTTAATTGTCAAACATTCTGCGCTTACCGAGAATTAAATTTTCATTAGATTTACTCCCAATGTACCAGTACGTCGCCTTGAAACACAGCTAAGTATATACAAACTTCTCTAGATGGTAACAAATCCTATTTGATGTTACATAGTTATGACAAGCTGATTTTGGTACTTCAGACAAAATGGCAGAGAAAGATGCTGTTTAATTGTTTTTGCACTGATAAATTTATATAGAATTCCCTGAGTGAAATGTTAAAGGAAGTATGGTGATTAAATTATCACACAAAATTAAAGAAATAAATGTCGATTTTAATTAAATGAAGTGCTTCAGTGTTACTACACGCTCAACTATTGATTCCAAAACCGTTTCAATTCCACAGTCCGGAACATCGACTTCTATTCAGCTGAACATTTTCAAATTTCCAACACATCCAAATACAAATATATAACTGGAAAAACATTTCCATTTCGCTGCGAAGGGCGTAGCGTAAAAAGTGGCGGCAGTTTTGAAGCAAAATTCGCGAGGATTTTAGTTTTCAATCAATATTTCATCGTCACCGCCAGCCGGTGACCGTGTGGCATCACTGTTCCGGTGAACATGGAACAGGAAATGTGTGGAGAAGATCTATTAAAAATAAATTTAAAAATATCAGTCGGCTTTTATGTTTTATTTTGACCGTGAAGGACGCAGTGAAAAATTGTCATTTTCTATACAAAATTCGCGTGTATTTTATTTAGCTTTCGGAAAATATTTCATCGTCGTCTCGTCAACGGCCGACCACCGCGTTGCGAAACTGTTCCAATGAAACAAAACAGCGAAATATGTGGAGATGCGTTTACAACTGAAATTAAGTACCTAATGATTAGTGGCATCGATTATAAGAGCACTAGTTGCCCAGCAGTGAACTAATCAAAGCTGATAGCCAGATACATAGAATGAATTTTTAGAAAAAAAAATATTATGAGCAAGCGGCACTATGATGGTAAGTGATTACCGTCACCGAAAATGTTTTCACTCTTTAGAACAATGTCAAAGTAATTTTTAATCAATTCGTAGTAGCTATTGTCAGTTTCTCTTAAGGTTTTAAAGCATGTTAATTCTTTTTCGGAGAGAGAAAAAACCAATAATCAGTTGCATTTATATAATTAGATAGTAATAATGATACTCCATTGGTTGTTCGTACTCGAACAATATTTTCATGAATAGTAAATGAATGAGCCGCGCAATACCACACATAAACGTAAAGAGATGTTACAATCAGTTCAGATTTTTGTTTGATTCGTCATATTGACTTTCCTCGTGATCCTAACTGTCTACTGCATTAGAAACAGAATAAAATCGAATAAACACGGGGAAAATATAGGAACTTTTCAAAACGTTTACTTAATATTATTAAGGATGGATTTCTACTGTGTGCTCACGACTTAATAGGGTCATAGGCGTTATAGTCAAATTCATATAGCTCTCTCTCTCTTCTGCCAACATCAGAACACTGTTGGACGTCAACATTGCCTGTCTAGACAAGCCATTAAGCCTTTTGAGGCTCTTCGGAGTTTGGTTGAAGCAGTTCAATATCATTTGCTCTAAATGTTCCTATAAACCTGTATGCCTGAGAGTTCTCCGTAATGTAATCTCCCTATCCCAGTGTGGGTCAAAAATGAATTACAGACAAGCAAAAAAGGAAATAAGGATTGATAAAATAGCAAAACTGGAGATTCATAACCTTTGGTATATAATGTTCACGTTTCTTTAAGTACCTTATAATAATGTACGACTAACACTATGTTCGCGTCAATATTAAACTAATCAACTATTCAGACTAGGGTAGTTACGTAGTAGACACGACTCCGTGTCTAATTAAATCTGCAGTCGAAGAGAAAATTATTTATAGAAACAATTACAGCAAAAGCCATGTATTCTTGGCGGTTAAAAGGGGAATAATTCATGCGACATATTTCAGTATCGCAGTGCCAATACTTCAACGACATCATACAGGAGTAAGTCCAATCATCCATCATCATTACAAACACTGGCTCACTACCTGAAGACCGGCTTCTCTCAGAATCAGTGTACTATGTTGCATTTATGCCATAGTCCACCACGCTGGCAACTAGGTCTAAGAATATTTATTTTGCCTACAACGCTCTTACATTTATACTACGACCTTCCTATCAATACCTACTAGGAATGAATAAATTAATAAATAAACGCTTACAATCTCACAGCCCTGCACTAGGATTCCCTGTTGCGCGTGGGGGTAATCACAGTTTTGCACCCAAGCTTGAGTACAAATATTCATCTGTCAAATAAATGTCTGCACCGGCCGGGTGTCGAACCTGGGACCCGCAGATCGCCGCAGAGTCACAGTATTTTTTCGTTCACTCGAAGAATCTAACAAAAAAAATTGTTACATTATGGATATGTTATCTTATGTACTCGTACATATATGTACATATATATGTACATATATGTATATTTTAGTGGTCAGTCAATAACAATTATTAGGTATCAAAAATGATATTGATAATTCTCTTGTCATTGTTTTATCAAGCGCAAACTACGTCTATTATGGCAATTATTTAAACCCAATTTCCACTGATACCACCCTGTTTGAACTTGTCACCGCTGCAAGGCAATGTTTGCAGTTAATTATGGTAATAGATTGCAGAGTAAATGACTTGTTTCACCACGTTCGATTGAACGATCCCCCATTTTGGGCAAATTAGTTTATTATTACTATAACTTTTTAAGTTTCGTGTGTTAATGTAGGGAAAATCTGTGAGTTGATTTGCATGTTTGAAGGTTTTTCATCATATTCTTTTTTTTTTTTGTTTTCAACCCGGGTCGGGTTTCCTCTCTGGACGAGAAGGATATAGACCAGCCATAGTGACCGCGGTCACAGATTAGAAAATAGTTACTTCGTAACAGATATTTCACTCCATACAAAATGTTCGTTACCTACCGCGTTAATAGCCTACAATTTTTGCCGCATACTAAAACGAACCTACAGCTTTGAGTATAAAGTCACTATTGCTTCGCAGCTGCACGAGACTACGTCAAGACCGAGCGTAGGAAATTGCACTAGGGTTGAACTATTCGTAATTTCAGCCATAAAAAGATGTGTTGAAAATAAAAAAAACATGTTGTTTACATGTTACAATGTTTACATATGTTTTATTTTAATATAATGTTTTGCAAATTTGTGTCCTGAGCGAAATTCCCGGTTGTTAAATTTTATAGTCGAAAAAATTCGAAATCGGACATACAATTTTATTAGATACTAGCTTTTCCCGCGGCTCCGCCCGCGTGGAAGTCGTTTTACGAAGAATTACATTTTACGAAAAATATGAAACGTACAAACCAACCATCAATTAAAAATCTATTTATGATTGATTGATGTTGTATCGATGTATAAGCAATTACTTTTTCATCCCATCCCAGAAAAAC
>DWLP01000026.1:0-10743 GCA_018245375.1 Piruna aea mexicana
CACAGTGTTGTGTTGAAGACCTGTTTGTTATCTGCTGGTGTCAGGCACAAACGCTAATGTTGAAATAATATTAAGTATAGTTATTGTAAACAAAAAACAGAATGTTTCATGATTTATTATTAAAGAATGAGGTCATAATAAAACCAAGAAAATTAAAATTATTAACAGATAAAATAAAATAAGGAATTTCTCTGAGATCCATAGTATTCTTATCTAATTTGTAAAGTAATTTAAATCAACATTTATATAAATTTCTGTAGCAAAAGAAAAAAAAAATAATTTATCATAACAATTATAGCTTCTCTTGTAATTAAATTAAAATTAAACACTTGCAAAATTAGCAAATAGTAAATCAGCACAACAGTTCTTAGTATCACTTTTTTGAACATCTCGGCAGTAATACTTTCTAAAAGTTTCTGCACTCTTCCAGTTTCCTCTCTTTAGGATCTCATCCACTGGTCTATTTTCTAACCAACCTCTGGATGCTACAGCAGACCGGATGTTTCCAGGAGGAGCATCAATATTTGCCTCTCTGAAAATTGTCTTTATCCAATTTGCAATATTGGTTCTTGATGCTGGTCTCACCTTACCCGTAATTGAAATAAACAAACTTGTAATCTTAGTGTCAGATCTTCTTTCACTTGAAAGTTTAATGAGCTCATTAATATGAACAACAGGACATATATGTTTGTTGGAGTGTTTGATAACAGACCAGCCAGATTGTCTGTGGGTACCAGAATCTGTTTTAGATCCAAATCTTGGCCACATGATGATTTTACCTGATTCTTCTATTAGGTGTTCTTGAGACATGTCTAATAAGGTGAGGTCGTGAATTCTACGGCCTGAGGCAAGTAAGAGAATCAGGGCAGTTCGTCGAGAAATGTCAAAAAATGTGCCAGTGCAAGGTGTAGATTGGAGCCAATCAAACAATAATTTGATATCAAATACAGGAGGTTTTCGCACATCTGGCTTACCCAGTGAAATGGCTTTGAGTATTTGATGAACAAAGAAGTTCTTAGAAATATTCTCTGTTGATGTGGCACAAAAAGTTGACACAGCTGACTTGTGTAGAAGTATTGTGTTATAGGCAAGTTTATCTTCTAAAAATAGTTTAGCCAAAAATCTTGCTACGTCATTACCAGTTGGTAATTTGGGATCTATGTTGTGACAGTTACACCAACAAAGCCATCTCCTAATGGGAGTCTTATATGTAGACAGGGTTGATTTACGCCAGCTACGTTTTAATAACTCTTTTTCCTCTGTGTCCCAATGGGATATTTGTTCTGCCCACCCCCAACTTTCCACGCCAGAAGAGATAGTTTCTCTACCTGAGGAGGGCAACATCCTGTTGTGTGATCTACCAAGGTCTTCCGCAGATCCTTTATTGGTAGTGGTTCCTCTAGAGCTCTGGCCTGGAGATCTGGGAGCCAAAAACACTGGGGCCAATGGGGAGCTATTAAGATGAATGTCCCTCTTGAGAGGTTCAAGTGAGCCAATACCTGTGGGATCAGGTTGGGAGGTGGGAACACCCAGCCCAACTGATAGTCCCAGGGACGACTGAAGGCGTCGCAAAAAATTGCGCACCCATCTGTTGAGTCTAGAGTGACATAGCTTGGAACCACTGCTGTGGCCCTGGAAGCGAATAAGTCTATTTCTGGAACACCCCATACGCTGAACACGACCTCCGCGGCCTGGGGTAATAGATGCCACTCGGGAACTGCTCGACCCCTGGACAGGCGGTCTGCAATTCCGTTGAGATTTCCTGGTAGATAACATGCTGACAGTGTTATCTCGAGCTGCTCGGTTAGCTGCAGGAGTTTGGTTGTTAAATTCAGAAGGGCCAGTGACCGTGTGCCCCCTTCGTTTCTGACATAAGCCACTAATGTCCTGTTGTCGGACTGTATCAGAATATGGGCTCCTTTCAATATTCTTTGTTGGTCCACAATCGCTCCGTAGACAGCATACATCTCCTTGACATTGGAGTGCCATCGCCTTTGCCGGTTGTTCCACTTTCCTGAGAGATACAGGTTGTTCAAATGAGCGCCCCACCCCGCATCCGCTGCGTCTGTGGTTAGGAAGTGAGTGACTTCTCTTTGGCGTAATAGCTTGAAGCTGCAGTTTATTGCACTTAGCCACCAGATTAAATCTTGGTGAACAAGGGGAGGTAGCACTCTCCTCTCTCTCAACCGTCCCGTCTGGAATTTTCTCAGAAACAATTGCATCCTGCGACAGTGAAGACGTCCTCTGGGAATCGTCAATGTTGCAAAGTTTAGTAGGCCTAAAAGGCTCTGGATGTCCTTTAATGTGCAAGTCAGGTTTCTCTGTATGCGATGTATGAATGCCTTTACTTTTTGGACTTTTGTGTGTGGTAATGCCATAGTGTTCCTGAGAGTATTCCAGGTTATGCCCAAGTAATCCAGCTCCTGAGAGGGATTTAAAACAGACTTTGGGTGATTCACATGCCATCCTAAAGTCTCTAGCAGTCTCAGCGTTTCCGCAACCTGAGTGTCTAGAACAGACGGATCCTGGTGAGCAAGCAGGTAGTCGTCCAGGTAGACTAACACCCGAATACCTCTGGTACGGAGGGTTTCCGCAACCCAATTTGACACTGCTGAGAAAATCTGCGGTGCCGAAGAAAGGCCAAAGGGTAGAGCTGTTAATTGTAAGATTTCCTGGTTGTAAACTATTCTCAGGAACCGTCTGTGAGTCTTTGCTATTGGTAAATGAAAATAGGCATTTTGAAGGTCGATCTTTACTAACCAATCGTTGATTTGTAGGAAGTCTGCTACATCCGATTGTGAAACAAGATGAAAATGCTTTGTTGCTACATAAGCATTGAGGCGACGAAGGTCGAATATTGGTCTCACTCCACCGTCTGATTTTTTTACTATAAACATCTTGGAAAGGAACCCCGCATCCAGAGATGGTGGTGGTTCTAGTATATTTTTCTCCTTGAGATCTTTGATCATCTTTGTCATTTCTGGTGACACTTTGGTTGAGAATCTTTTTTGAAGTCTTTTGTAAGGAAATTGCAATGGGGGTTTTACTTTGAATGGGATTCTGCATCTTGAAATAATTTTTAAAATAAACTGGTTTGCTCCCTGTTTCTGCCACATATCTGTGTGGTTTTTTAAACATCCCCCTTTGAAATTCCCTTTCTGGTAGTCAATTTTGTTTTGAGTTGGTATTTGAATGGTCCTGGTTGTTATTGCGCCGAAAGGGCCTCTTAGAATTATTTTTGGGCTTTCGGCTATCTTTGTAATTAGTATTTCTAGCTTGTGTTACTCTATTGTTATAAGACTTTTTGTATGAGTTCTGTTCTACTGAATTAAATGGTTTCTTTTTACTTAAATAGGTTGGAGTATTCAACCATGTTTGTGACCCACCTAAGGAATTAATTATAGGTTGGAGAGCTTCTCGACTAAATAAGTATTCTGAGCTTGGGGGAACATTAAGTAAGGTAGTCCGGAGATTAGAATTTCCTATCTCTTTAAGAATGCAGTTCCGTCTCAATTCTATACACTCTGCTCTTTTACCACAGATCATCTGCATTGTCACCTCAGAATTCTTAGAGATAGCAGAGCCTGGACCAAACATTAAGGAAAACTTTTCAAATAAATTGTTAACATTTAAATTAGTTGGGTCTGTAGAGGCCCAATCTAAAATATTTTGTAATGAATGCTGAATCAGATGTCTCTGTTCCAAAGCAACATTAGATAAACTAGCCATAAGAGTCTCCGTTGAAGCCAAGTAATCTTTATTTTTATTAAAATGACAGAACTCCTCATTAATTTTTAACCCCATAAAGCCAGGGGAAGCTAAACAAGAGTGCATTGCTTTTTTGTATCTAATGCCCTTCCAAGCTTGAGAATCAAATTGTTGTAACTTTTCTAATTCCCTTAGGCGGTCTGGGTTAGCAGGAGGTATAATTTTATTTTTATCATGATCGATGTTAACATCACCTAACGACAAGGTTGTATTAGTAACATTTGAATCAGGAACTCTTAAAAACTGACCCTGTGGAGTATCAGAAGCATTTTGCGAATGCGAACTAATAGTCGGTGCGTTAGAACACTGAGTAGGTATGTTTTGTGCTATAAAGTTTGAAATGTAGCTCACTTGGGCCATTAAGGTATCCACTCGTGGATCGCAAGTTTTTGAATGAGGTGTGTACTTACGTCTCTTATTTGGAGGAGGTGACGCATATCTTTCATCCTCCGAGGATGTAGAGGAATTCGACTCAGACGAATCGACTCGAGAACGTCCCCCGTCCGGGGCAACAGAACTCGATCTCTCATTGTCACAATTATCCTCCAATTCACTCATTTTGCACTAAAAAACTGTGTTTTATCACTTTAAATTACTTTAATTAAAGTTTGAAACTTTTGTCGTTGACTTGTCAATGGATCACAAACGCTAATGTCAGTCAAACACGTTTCGACGCGCAAGATTTCGTCGATGGGGGCGCCTACTGGTGTCATCAAAGGTAAACCACCAAATCAAGGACAAATTCGGTGAGTTTTTTATAGCATAGACAAGATTAATGAAGGTTCACAGACTGCTTTCTTCAACACAACACTGTGTTTTATCCGACACATAATAATTGTTTTGTTGTAATGCAAAACAGTCATAATTTATATATTATTCAGTTTCTTAACAATTAGCTGATCGAAGTATGGACGTAGCGAAAGTACTTTGATCGGGGATGATTGGCCGATTATAGTACTTTGCAAATGTGTGCGAGTTTGGTGTCCAACCTGCTGTTTTCCTAATAATATCAAGCGAGATGCCAGCGGCCCGCGCTGCGGACGTTGCAGCGTGGCGTGTGCTGTGTGCACTAAACTGACTCACGTCAACCCCGCTCTCCACCAGCACCTGTTTGATCCAGCGGCTGATTGTCTGTGCACTAGCCCCATGGTAGGGCTGTTTTACTGTTAATAAGAAATTTTGAACATCATCAGGTCTAATATCTTTCGTTTTATTCAAGTAGTCTTGAAAACAAGTTGCCGGGCAAATGTTACTATTTCCTTGGAAATATGGTAAGATGAGTACAGGTTGATCTCGGCCGACAGATGAGGTTTTTATAATATTTGAAATAAACACGTGGATTCCGTTTTGATTAATAGTTATATCACTGGTTTTTATAAGAGACAATGTCTGTACTCGCTGAGCTGTACACAACGCTAATAAAACGACTAACTTCCTAGTTAAATTAAATAAAGATAGATTACTATTTGGACCCCAGGTAGTAATATGACTTAGAACCAACTGGGGGTCCCATGTGAAGGAGTATTTTGGTACCGTTGGTCTTAATTTAAATGCACCTTTGAGCAAACGTTTTATATGATCTACAGAGGCCAAATCTCTCCCTAAGAGTAAGCTAAGGGCGGAGCGATGACTATTAAGGGTGCCATAAGTACATCCTTCATTAAACTGGTTAGTTAAAAAAGTCATAATTGAAGTAATGGAACCATTGTAAGGATTAATCTGATTGGCAATGCAATATTGCCACCAGGACTTATAAGTTACGTTGTATTGGGACAAAGTGTTTTTGGCTAATGAAGATAGCATGATGTCCAACGAGGAGGCAGCGACTCCGCGTTGGGAGAATGCCTCCCGGAGAGCTTCGCTACTCCCAGGGTAAGCCGGTTGAGATGAAGGTTTCTGGAACAAGATATGGACACGTCCTTACTGGCATCCAGCAACATAATTTTGGAAACAATCATAGTTTCTAAAAACGGGAACCATGGTTGTGAATACCACATTAGGAAAACAAGGATTCCCTCCGCTTTGTCATTAAAGATTTTTTGTAGGCATTTTAAGATTAACGATACCGGAGGAAAAGCATAGAAATAACTATGCCAAGGAATAGTGAACGCATCAATCGCGGTTGCGTTTGGCGGTTTCCATGACACGTAGTTATGACATTTGGCGTTGGTGCGAGAAGCGAAAAGGTCCACTTTAGGCCCACCGAAACGTTTTACAATCCTTTGAAAAACGGAATCATTTAATGACCATTCTATGTCCGGATTTGTTTTTCTAGACTCTTCATCCGCTTCTTTATTGTCTTTTGTATTAATATACGAGGCTGTTAGCCAAATCTTTCGCTTTTCACACCACTGCCAAATTTTTCTAGTCACTTCATTTAAATGAGGGTATTGAGTACCCCCCATTCGGTTACATAACTGAGTGCTGTTGTGTTATCAACCCGCAATAAAATGTTTACATTTGAAAGGTCCCGTGTGAAGCTTTTTAAGCCAAAAATACTGCTATGAGTTCCAGGTAATTAATTTGTAATTTCAGTTCATTACCTCCGAAGTTGGCTGGAATTTTGCGTCATAAGAATTACCATTTTGTAAGGCAAGAAATTTTTGCCGCTCTAGACGTTTGGTATATAACCAACTATATGGTATAGCAGGACAGGCGGCTGTCAGCACTCCTATAAAACTAGAAAAATCCCTTATAGTACAGGAAGGTAAGGGATAGTACTGTTTAATTAAGTGTGAGATATGGCAGCGTTTCTACATTGTCATTTTTATGAACCCCAGATATTTTTTTTTTTTGTAGATTGATAATAAAGCCCAAACATTTTAAAAGTCGTAATGTTTCTTTAACATTGCGTAGACATTCATCATATGTTGTGCCCAAACACAATATATCGTCAAGATAGAAGACTGAGGCGTATCCCTGACGCCTTAAGTAAGTAACGACTTCTCTCATGATTTTTGTGAACGTTCTAGGAGCTGAACAAAGCCTATAGGGGAGTATTACATTACATTAAACTGATATAATTTATTCGAAAATATAATCTTGAAGAATTTTTTATACTCCACATTCATAGGTACAAGAAGGTATGACTCTTTTAAATCGATAGTGGCCATGAACATATTACGCTGGATTATTCTGGAAACAGTCTTATAATCTTCCATTTTAAAGTGTGAAACTGATACGTATTTATTAAACTGTTTTAAATTTAAAATGAATCGGTAGGTACCGTTTGAATTTGAAGCTAAAAATGATTTAGATATAAATTGCGTTGGTAAGTGGTTCACACTAGTAAGAGTAATAGCTCCTAACTTAATCACAGCGGAGCGGAATACTATACTCATTTTTAATCCAGTTTAAAACCACTTTGTTGCTTGTGATCCTAGACAAACATTAGTAAAATGATTGTAATCTGCCTGCATGTACCTGAGTTACCGGCGCGGGGCACGGTATCTGTTTTGATTGAGTGGTGCACGCGAAATCATTGGAGTCCAAGTTGTCGGCGGGCGGTGCTGCTGCGGCGCCGCTGGTCGTGATGACCCTCCTCGCCGCCCCCTGGTCGCCGAGGGGTAACGAGGAGGACCCTGCCAGTTTCCCTGGTAACCCTGGGGTCTTGACCCCGGTTGAATGAGCGGTTGTGTTTGTGGTATCCTGTTAGGCTTTTTTATTTGTATGCCTTGCCTCTCTATGGCCTTAGACGATTTTATTTTTTCCGGCAAATCAACCCCAAAAAGGGTTTCGTCTCTGTTTTGGTTACCGATTACGCACAAGATTGATTTTTGGAGTAACGGTGTTATCAAGTTGGTCCTCAACTGTGTTTGTGAATAATGTAAGTCTGTAAGTAACCTACATCCATCAGAAAGAATTTTTATTGCTTGGATTTTGTCATCACTAAGAAGTAAGAGAGAGATGGCTTTCCCGATAGCGGCTATAGCGTGACCAAGTTGTTCTTGTGTACCGTAAATACTCGTGTCCCTATTTCTAACGATTTCAGCAATGGCTGCTGAAATTTCAGGGTTAAGTGTCGGTGGTTTTAACAACCTACAGTTATCAGGTATAGAGTAATCCTTCAAGAGTTTTGCTTTTGCCTCTGTGAGCAGGCCCTTTTTTAAAATTGGGGTCCACCGTTGAGATAGGCTGCTATGAATATTTTCCCCGAACGCTGAAAGGTCTTCAGCCGCGTCGCCCAAAGCCGATAACAGATCAGGATCAAGTTCGGTCTGCGATGTACTCGCAGTATTCGAAACCATTTCAGGTTGAGTCGCGACTTGGACAGTGGCCACTTCTTCTGCGTCGGGTACCAACTCAGGTTGAAGTGATGGCTCTAGTTCAGGTGCCAACTCGGGCTCTAATGGTATTTTGTCGTGATCGACTAATTCTTCATAAGTACACTCCACGTATGCACCGACATCTGTGCGAAGAAAAAATCCAGTAAACATATGTAAATTGGGAGTTTTACTCGCGCTTTTGTATTTTTTCGTACCCGCATGTTTAACTTTTGTCAAACTTAGGGGTTACACGCTGCACGCTACCGCATCGGTATATTGACGAGTAACTTACGAGAAACTATTGTAATATTTCGTACCTACATGTTTAACTTTTGTCAAACATGGGCTACGAACGTCATGCTACCATCGAGTAACGACAGGTAACTTATAGACGCTAAGAGGTTAGGGCTACTTAGTAGATTTATCAATTTTCACGATTATAGGAAAGTACCTACCTTGGTTTTCTTCGGTATCCAAAAGGGGTGTATTAATCTGATTTCGTCTTTCCATTTTTTCCCGTAACTTTTTAATTTTGGTTTGGTAATATTCTACCGTTCTTAGCTTACGCTTAGGCATGATTTCTTAAAACGATATGCCCAAAATTAAAACACTAGGAAAAACGACTGCTCGTTGCCACGCAAAACGATAGAATGACACCAAGAGCGACAGACCGGAGTGAGGTACGGTATGAAGGTAGAGAGAAAAATAATGATGATACCCTCTTCTCTTAAACTGCGAATGTTGCCAGTGAAATGATTCACTACGTTGTTGTTTTTTATCTGAAGAATAAGGCGAACGAAATATAATAGAATAGGATCCGTCGGAATTGATTTATTTTTAAATTTTATTTTAGCAGTAGGCATGAGATTAATTCTGCCATTAAAAAATTTAAATGGTTGCAATTCAATGAAACACATCATTTTATGGGTTATAACACAATAACTATAAATAGTCAATAAATGTATTGTGTTGTGAGTCTTTCCCACATCTGAATAGGACAGTGTGGGTTGTTGGAGTTAATTGAATATCCCAATCCCAAAGAATAGCATGCAGATATGTCATGATAAGGCTGGTACCTAGACAATAATTGTTGCAATTCATTGCAAGACTGAAGGAAAGGAAACCCATCTAGGCCTAGACAAAGGTCCATCTATTACCTGAGTAACAGCTGGGATTATTTGCTGAAATAGTTTAATTAAAATCAAAATATTGAAAATGTAACATTTTATTTATAAACTAAAATTACTATACAATATCTACAATAAATCATTTTATTGATAAAATTCATCTTAGGGCAGCATTCACAGATGCAATGCAGGAAAACACTGTGACTGGAGGTTTATCATTTCATTACTTTCATTTTTTGTCTTCAAGACCAAGTTGAAATTTCAACTCTTTGGTTGTTTCATGTGCTTTCTGCAATGCTTGGGCTAATTCAAAATATTTTTTTGACTGGTCTAAGTCCTTTTGTACTCCATCTCCCTTTTTGTACATTAAGCTGACATTGGCACAGGCATAAATATTTCCAAGATCGCATGCCTTTTTTGCAAATTGGAATGCTTGCACCATATCTGGTTTTATGAGGTAATCGATATTCTTATTTTTTTCTGGCTTGTGTGGGTTAAAATCTTTCACATTCCTGGGGACTCCGGCTAAATACATTCCTGATAGATAATGACAAGCCATCTCATCGTTTGCATCACAGCTTTTCTTTAAGTAGTTGTAACCTGTAAAAATAAAATAGATTTTACTGTAACAGTTATATTACCTTTTGTTATTAGTTGCCACAATGTGCATGCGAAAGTAATTTTGCTAAGAAAAAAAAATTCATGAAGTTGAAAGACTTTTTTTTACTAAATATTTAATTAAAGTAAAAGTACAGTACAGTAAAATAGAATTTTTTGTTACTTATTGTGCAATCAGTAGAAGTGTTATCATACAAATCAAGTTTTAGGTAAATAAAATGAAATATACCTTTGGGAACATCTCGTTGAACAGTAGTGTCTGGGCCCGTGGCTGTGAGCAGCATTCCGGCATGAAGACATGAAGTACGATCGTCCAGCTCGCATCCCTTCTCAAAGAAGTCCAACGCTTCCTTAGTATCGCTCTTATCCCTCCCCCGGCCCATTAACGCGTAGTTCCCATATTTTAGACATGACTTCCCGTACTTATAGTCCAAACAATTGCTCCTGTACACCTTGGAAGCCTTCACAAAATCCTTCTTTATAGCTTCTAAGTAATCTGCTAACAGGTGACACACTTCAGGGTTTTGCTCTTTATAACACCCGAACCGGTATTCGATACCCAGATTTTCAACATATTGCTTTACTTCCTCCTCTTTTTTCAAGTCAAACCCAAAAGCCATTACGATTTATTTACATAAATTCTCCAATTCTGAGATCTTCGCGACCGCGACCCGCGACGAATGAGGTTACGTCACAAACACAATCACAATATCATGTTGTCAAATCAAATTGACAAGGCGTCAAAATGATAACAGAAACAGCTTATCAGCATTATATCCACAGATTATTTAGAATCGATTTTTGATTCGACTTTCGGATCCTGCTGTTAAAAAAATATCAAAAATTGTATGTATTCCATATTAGTATTCCATAGTATCTCTGATTATTCTGTGCATATTCCTTTCTGCAGAAGGGACAAGCAAGGGACAGTGTGAGTGAATAAGGTTTTTTTCTACTCGCTAAGG
>DWLP01000027.1:0-10715 GCA_018245375.1 Piruna aea mexicana
CGTTAGTAAAGTGCCCCCCAATCGAAATTTTGAAAAAATATTAAATGTACAGAAAAAGTACCTCTTGAGTCTTATTATAGTATAGATAGATAGATGATATCAATTTCGATTGGTTAACACATCGGTGTATAACCTATATTGACTTACCTGTTCACATCGGCTTGCCAGGTAGCCATGCACAGAAATAAGTAGGCAAGCCTACCTAGACATATTCTGTGTGTTAAAAACTACCAGTTGAGATGAAATTCATTCGGTTATCAAAAGAGTGAAGGTGACGAAAAATAAAAACAAATGCTATGAACACTTCGCTCCTCTACTATTAATTTGCTACTGTTATAATTCTGCATTACTAATTACACTATACTACTTAATATGAACAAAGTGAATGGAACAGAATAAAATATAATATAACAGCAAAGAATAAAACAGGACGTCATAAAACAGAATATTTTAGAACAGATTAGAAAATAACAGATCAGAATAAAACACTAGAATAGAAGAATTATTAAAAAAAAATCAATATTCTTAGCCACTTCCAATACGGGTTTTGAAAAGAAAGATCAATCTTAGACGCCATTTTTAATATGCTTAATCACTTAAGGAACCATTGGTATCCGAGGTGTATTAATGTGTAATTTAGGTCACATTTTTTAAGTGGTGAAAATTACGATTGTAACTCGGCATGCGACCACGAGCATTTCCAGTCACTGATGGCTAAAATTTATCCTGTTTGAAATTTGGTTCTAGAGGTGTGAGAACATTCAATATGCCTATCTATGCCTAAATCGGCGGAAATAGGTATAAGTTTGTTTCTGCCTTTTGGTGTTAGTGAATTGTCCTTAATGGTGTAATTTTCGTAACCCAAAAAAAGCCTTATCTTGTATGATTCCTATAGAGGTTTGGGGTCATAATTCCCTGACCTCATCGTAATAAAGCTACTATCTGCTGCAATAAATCCCAGCGTGGCGTCCGGAGATTATTTCAAGCCATAAACTCAAAGCTGGTTGAATATACCTCGTTTCTACTACGTCAACTCTTGAATTAGTGGTGCTACTTAATAAAATATGTCTGAGCTCCATTATTTTGTGACGAATCATCACTCTCCTCTGATTATTATACAGACGGCAGCTAGCACAGATAAACATTTAAATTTATCAACGGCAGCATAGCAAACACGACGGTTATTGCATGGTTATTGCCACATAGTATAAAGACAAAATAGGTACTACTGTATCTGTTTTGTGGTTTTTTCATCTGCTATACGCGTATTTGCGGCATTGCTGCTACACTGCGAAAACACCCTTAGGCTCCCTGCGTTCAATTTATAGGTAGAGGTATAGCTAGCTGACCTGGTAACGTTATTTTAGCATATAAATAATTTCTAGGGAATACTAAAATCGCGATTACAAAAATAGGGGATGATGGTAGAAGGTAGAATATTTAGGGTTGTCACTTATCACTTAGGGGGATGAAAAAATAGAAGAAAAACAACCTATACAGACCTACCATGTGTGCTCTAGGCCTCTTCAGTTATCGTTGTTGAAGAAGTTGTTGTTGTTGTTGTTAATTGTTTTTATTTTATTATTTTTTTAAAAGAAAAAATTACATTGGGTTCGTGGTGTTTCCTCCTGTGTCAGAGCCATGGACTCCGACGCAGGAGCAGAAACCGATATTTCTGTGGGGAATAAGCGGCCGCACTCCGCTGTTTCGGCGCTCTTGCCCGGCGACACAGACTCCGATACGGAGACCGAATCAAGAGTGTCCGCCAAATTTCATACTGCCCGCCGCGGTAAAGTTGTAGGTAAAGGGCGAGGTGATGGATTGGCCCGAGCCAGGGCTGAATTGAAAAAACTGGAGCTGGAGGCGAAGGAAGTGGCTTTCGAAAGAACACTGAGAAGCCAAGCTTTCAGGAAGGAACTTCCCCGACCTATCTTAGATCCTGTGGAGTCGTCTTCCTCGGAAGCCCAGCAGGACAAACCTACCCGTCTGTGTGCCGAGGAGCTAAGGGCGGCAGCAGGGCGAAACACGGCTACCATTGTAGAGGTGGCTCAAAAGTCGGGGAATCTGAAGGGACCCTTCATAAAAAAATTGAAGGATTCAGCGGCTGCGCTTCAAGAGATTGTGGATACCCTGGCATGCAGGACCGAAGCTGACGAAACTCGCCATTTGAGAGCCGACAATGGTCGCCTGCGTAAAGAGGTAGAAAGCCTCAAGGCGGAACTGAAGGCCCATCGACGGGAGTTTACGGCTATGAGGGCGTCATTGACGGCAACGAAAGAGTCGACTGCTGCGTCCTGCCTTGACGGCAGGATTATTGAGGAATTAAAGGGCTCAATTGTGACCTCCGTTGGCGTCATGCTGAATGCCCGCTTCGCGGGAATCGAAGAACGCCTGCTCCCAGCGAAAGTGCACCGTCCGCCACTTGCAGCGGACAGGCAAAACAAGGAGGCACATGCACCACCGGCAACTGGAACCACCAAAAAGGTTAATCCGCCATCACTGACACCGAAATCTCTTTCCAATCGGGAGCTTACCTCTCAGCGGGCGCCAGTGTCTTCCACGTCTGGGATTACTGCCGCATCGATTTCTGAGACATTTACAATGGCGGTGGGCACGGAACCGGTACAGGAAGAAAGTTGGTCCACCGTTGTTAGGAGGGGAAACAACGGTAAGAGGGTTCCTACTGCCAACAGCACAGCTACTCCGATGGTTTCTTCCGTAACCAGGATGCCACAGATGTCTAAGCCAAAGCTCACTCCGCCGCGTACTGCTGCAGTCGTAGTTACCTTACAGCCAGAGGCGGTAGAGAGGGGGGTAACCTACGCACAAATCCTGGAGCGGGCCGAACAGGGCGTCGACTTACAGGAGCTTGGCATTGGTGCCGGTATGAGGGTCCGCCGAGCGGCTACTGGAGCGAGGCTTCTAGAACTCCCTAAAGACCAGACTCCGGAACAGGCAGATAAGCTCGCGGAGAAACTCCGCACGGTGCTAGACGGCGTGGCTAGTGTTGTGCGGCCCATCAAATGCGCAGACCTAAGAATAACAGGCTTGGACGACTCGGTCACCAAACAGAAGGTCGTCGCCGCCGTCGCCCGTTCGGGTAACTGCTCTGTAGAATCCGTCAAAGTTGGGGAAGTAAAGATTGGTTCTGCAGGGATGGGCACAGTAATAGTAAGGTGCCCTATTGTAGCAGCTAAAACGCTGTCTGATGCTGGTAGGATTCTTGTTGGCTGGAGCTCAGCCAGAGTACAGGTCCTGGAGCAGCGTCCCATGCGCTGCTTCAAGTGCCTTGGTATTGGCCACACAAGAGTTCTGTGCCCATCCAGCGTTGATCGAAGCGGTCTATGCTTCCGTTGCGGCCGCAACGATCATAAAGCACCCGATTGCCATAGTGGTTTGCACTGTGCAGTGTGTGCAGATGCAGGTATGCCCGCTGAGCATATGATGGGAGGAAGAATGTGTAACCCTCCCCAATCAAAGGGCAAGTCGGGTCAAGGGTCTGGGACCGCCACCACTGAAAAACGTCACGAAGCGCAAGAGGCAGCGGAGATGTCATCATGACTTCGCAACAAGTCAAATGTCTCCAGTCGAATTTAAACCACTGTGCTGGAGCCCAAGACTTGCTACTGCAGTCTATGGCAGAATGGGAAATTGACTTGGCGGTGGCATGTGAGCCCTACTTTATTCCAACCCAGCAAAACTGGGCAGGAGACTTAGATGGCACAGTGGCAGTCTTGATTGGGGGTAACGCTGGCCACCCACTCACACTCGTTGAGAGAGGCCGGGGATATGTCGTCGTGGAATGGAGAGAATATACAGTGGTTGGCACTTATTTCTCCCCCAACCGAACAATCGCAGACTTCAAGACCCATCTTGATTCCATCAGGGCGGCATGCTGTAGGCAGGCGCGAAGGTCAATGATCGTCCTCGGGGACCTAAATGCAAAATCCCGGTCGTGGGGGAATACCATCACCAATGCGAGAGGCAGAGCCGTCCAGGACTGGGCCCTGCTTTCAAACCTGTCTCTTCTTAACAAAGGAGAGGTCCACACCTGCGTGCGACATCAAGGTGGATCCGTGGTAGATCTAACGTTTGCCACGCCTAACGTAGCACAAAGAGTTAGGGACTGGAGAGTGGAGGATGGGGAAACTCTATCGGACCACAAATACATCCGTTTTGACATTGCACCCCGGAAGTTTACAAACCCTTCATGGAACCCAAGCCCATTTCCACGCTGGGCACTAAGCAAACTGGACAAGGAGATGGCCAAAGAAGCTTCCATCGTTCAACGTTGGACCACACCTCCTAATGTTGAGGGTACTAATGTGGAAGAACTGGCTAACCATTTTTGCAGGGACCTCACCGAGATTTGCAACGCTTCTATGCCCAGGGTGCGACAAAGACCGCGGCAGCGTCAGGTATACTGGTGGTCGTCTGAGATCTCGGACCTAAGAGCAGCCTGTAACCGGGCACGCAGGTCCTATGTTCGAAGTCGCAGGCGCAATGGCACGGACCCAATATTGGAAGATCAGTTGCGAAGCGCCTATCGACAAGCGAAAAAAGCCTTGCAGTTAGGAATTGCCCAGGCAAAAGCTCTAGCCCGAAAAGAGATGTTGTAAGCGTTAGATAGGGACCCGTGGGGGCGCCCTTATCGCGCGGCCCGCAATAAACTCCGGGCGCAAAGTACCTTAACTATAGAAACCATGCCACCGGGTCTGCTGCAGAGTTGTATAAGGGATCTATTCCCAGATCGCTCAGTCCATATTCCCCCAGTAATGGCACCTCCGTCTTTGATAGATAGGGAGGAACTTAATATTCCTATTATCACCGAGAGCGAATTGGAACTAGCCCTGGATCGCTTACGGGCCAAAAAGACGGCTCCTGGCCCTGACGGTGTCCCGGGGCGCATAATATATGTCACCTCAGATTATCTGAGGAAACGACTTCTGGAACTGTTCAATACATGCCTCTGTACTGGACAGTTCCCGAAATCATGGAAAAGGGGGAAGCTGTGCCTATTGCCAAAGTTCGGCCGCCAACCTGGGTCCCCCTCTGCTTACAGGCCCATAGTGCTTCTGAATGAGACGGGTAAACTCTTTGAGAGAATTCTCGCTGCCCGCCTTAATCGGCATCTTGAAGAGATTGGGCCTGGCCTATCGGAGGGACAATACGGCTTCAGAAGTGGTCGCTCAACAATAGACGCTCTAGTTGCCCTTAAGCGTTTGTCAGCGGAAGCGGTAGAAAGGGGTGACGTCGTTCTGGCAGTGTCACTTGATGTTAAGAATGCGTTTAATACTATTCCCTTTGAAACATTGAAGGAAGCACTCCGGTACCACGGAGTGCCGCACTACCTCGGGAGGATATTAGATGCATTCCTCCGTGACCGGGAAATACTGTGGGAAGGGTCTGATAGGCTGCTATCTCGCCGCTTTGTGGGGTGTGGTGTCCCGCAGGGATCGGTTCTGGGCCCAGTCCTTTGGAATGTTGGATTCGACTGGCTTCTGCGGAGTCCTCTCCTTCCAAGGACGAGGGTTATCTGCTATGCGGATGACACCCTCGTCACGGCTCGTGGAAGCAACTATCACGAAGCGGCCCGCTTGGCTACAGTTGTAACCTCCCTTGTCGTCGAGCGGATTGAAATGCTGGGTCTAAAAGTTGCCGTTTCCAAAACGGAAGCCCTTCTCTTCCATGGACAACGCAGAGGGCCCCCCCGCGGTGCATCCATCTCCGTCCAGGGAGCGACCATTACGGTGAAATCTCAGATGAAGTACCTAGGTTTAATCCTGGATGGACGATGGAGTTTTAAACCACACTTCGCACAGCTGGCGCCTAGGCTCATAAATGCCGCCGCCGCCCTTGGTAGACTTTTGCCGAACTTAGGCGGGCCGGGATCGTCTTGCAGGCTACTATATGCCGGGATCGTAAGGAGCATGGCACTGTACGGAGCACCTATTTGGTTAGAGTCCCTCAGCCCTCAAAATAAGGCGCTACTACGCAGACCGCAGAGGGTAATTGCTGTGAGGGCTATCCGGGGATACCGTACAGTGTCTTGGACGGCGGCAACGCTACTTGCATGCGATCCACCATGGGAGCTGCAGGCTGAAGCGCTGACCGAGGTGTATCGGTTCCGGGCGGGCGTGAGGGCCAACGGCGGGCGACCGACGGCAGAGGAGGTGACAAGGTTTAGGGCACTCGCTCAGGAAACCGTAATCCGAAAATGGAAGCAGTACCTTGATTCCCCTGTTGCCGGTCTGAGAACGGTGGAGGCAATCCGCCCGCATCTCGATCGCTGGGTTTCAAGGCGTTACGGAACGCTCACATTTAGACTGGTGCAGGTACTTACCGGGCATGGCTGCTTCGGTAAGTACCTGCACCGGATAGCGGGTCGGGAGGCGACACCCGCTTGTCACGAGTGCGACGCACCCGAGGACACAGCGCAGCACACCCTCCTCGAATGTGCCGCTTGGGGACCCCAACGACACACGCTTGCAGCGATCGTGGGCGCAGATCTTTCGCTGCCGAGTGTAGTTAATGCTATGCTCGGTAGCGAAAGATGCTGGAAAGCAATGGCCTCCTTTTGCGAGCAAGTCATCGCATTAAAGGAGGCCGCGGAGCGGGCAAGAGAGGCCAGCGCCTCCGCAGTCCCAATCCGCAGGAGGAGACCTGGAGGACGGAGACGGCGGTTCGCGCAACTCCTCCCTCCTACATAATAACATTCGTTGAATGGGCCTAAAAGGCGCGCGTCGAGGCGCCACGGTAGTAATGCACAAGCGATCCCGTGGCGTCTCAACTAGACGCTGATGGTGCCGCTGGGTTTTAGTGGGTATTCTGGCATGCCGGTGAGTCCCACATACCCGCTTGCGTCCTTCTAGGGCCTGGCGGGATGCGTAAATGCATTTCCCAGCGAAAAAAAAAAAAAAGGCAAAGGTAATATTTGGCTGAATTGATCCATGAAATAGTGCCGACATGAAAACAAGCATAACCGTCATTGGATGACATTTTTGTGAAAACACTGAGTTCCTTTTAAGCAGAATAAGCCCATGTAAAGCTGCATGATTTTAAGAATTTAAACAAAACCCTTGAAAATCCCTGCGCACGTAATAAACGGGATGCATTAGTCTGTCGATATAAATTAGGGTTGGCGAATCCACGGTTTATAAGTTAAAATATATTTCCTTCTGATTTCAAATTATTCGATACTTCGAAGAAATCCCTTCATCGCGGGGGAGGGTGGTTTCTATGCAATTAGTATGAAAATATAAAAAGGAAAAGGACCAACTTTAATTTTTATTTTAGTTTTTTTTTTATCTCATTTATTCGAAGGATAGTACCATAATGATTAAATAATACCATATGAAATTAATCTTTTGCCGTAAAAGACAATGATACCTAGAGGTACTAACTAAATGTACTAAAGTGATTATTTACTTTCAGTCGTCTAGGAGCTTAACGTAAATCGAGGCTTGCAAAGTCATAAATACTAAAACTGTTTCCTAAGTTATATATCAAGTAAAGTAGAGTAGAGTGGAGAAGAGTACATCACAAAAATATTAAAGCTACCTACATTAAGGCGCGGTGTTAGCTCAAAAGTCACAAAACTGGGTTTTTTCAGAGTCCAGAACGTTGAATCCCTTTGAAAATACCTCACGAAAAAAATACAGGGCATATCCAAGGGTCTGAAGTAAAATTCCTCCTGAAAAAAAAACATATGGCTTCTAGTGAATATTTGGTATTTTTTAAATCGCAATTTATTTTATGGGGATTGACAACAAATTAAATAAAAATGTTTGGGGTGGGCCTTTGGACTGGACCGGACTGGAATGGACCTTTATCACTTACGGAGATGAAATATAGATAACAACCTATTCTCAGACCTTCCAAGTGTGCATATAAAATTTCATGAAATCGGTTCAGCCGTTGCGGAGGAGTATAGTATGTGACACGATTTTTTTATATATTAGATGTAGATTTGTTCATGCATGCGTTTTTTGGTCGATTTTCTTAGATTAATTTTACTAAGCTAGTTGAGAAGCTACCGGTATAATCGGGTATATATCGTATAGACATACGATAGGTATGTCTGATCCATTTACGCTTCAAAGGCCATTTGGGCCATCAGCAACTGTCCGTTCGAAAAAAGATTATACCGGGGGAGCTTACATTCCTTAGACGTAAACTTTATGGTTATCTCAATGTCAAGTTGCCACGCAAAATGCAGTCGCCATATTTGTGTCTTAAAACTATTTTTTCAGCGTCATGCTGTTCACAGCGAATTATTTTACTGGCCATGTTACAATAGTTTTACGAATGTTGTTATATGAAATAATAATAGTAGTAATTATTTTCAGATAATGTTAATAGATGACATTCAATGAGTATGCCAAAATCTGTCGTGAGAGGCGAGTGTCTCACTCCTGATCTATACAGTTATATACCTACGCTGACCTCTATTATACTGCAGTCCACATGGATCTTACATGCTAAGACAATTCGGATGCCTAACGCCAACTGATTTTTTACAGGGATGATGACATAACAACTCTACATTTGTAAGTTTTAAATGGTGAAGGCGTAATACGTATAACAAACATATTTGATTTAGTTTAAACACACTCCCTGGTATAGCTGTATTGAACCCGCTTGCCAGGCTACTAGTCCTGGTTTGAATCCCAGCCGGGGTGTGTTTGTTCTTGGGTCTGGGCCTCTATTTTTTAATAGCTCGCCGCAAGTAGAGCGCTCGAGAGCGGGTAATTTTCCGCTCGATATCGGCAATGCGGTATTTGAATCCTCACCTGCAAGATTGGTCTTTAAAAATCGTCACGTGGGGTGAAAGACAGACTAAAAAAATACAGAATTGCCACATTCGAATGAACATTACTTGCATACTCGAAATCGAGCGCTCGATTCAAACACAGAGCTCTCCTTGTCGTAATTTATGGTCACTCGTAGTGTATTCGTATGTGTAAACCACCCCTAAATCCTAATGTGGAATGTGTGTGTGTGTTTTTTTTTTTGTATGGTTATAATGATATACAGAGTGAATTTTTCAAATGAGTTTGGGAGGCATAATCTGGTGCTATGAAGTTAGTTTGATTTGCTTTATTCGTTTTTATAATTTAAAGTGACGTTAATATTCAAATATCTCTTTTTTAGTAAACTTGAAAATCCAGTCAGTCCTTTAACTGTAAATACATCCACAATCAGTGTTTTTCAAGTATATTGTTATTCATGTTAATTATTTACGTTCAACATCAATAATACTAATAGTGTTGTAGGATACGATACGAACGAATACTGGGGCTTTTCCTTCTCTTGATCCAATATCTCCTATATACCTAACTCATTAATTAATCAGGGCTTTTTTCATTACACAATAACGATTAAACTAACAATAGCCTTCTTCACAATGGTTATTTTACTTTAATAGTATCGTGTTTGCCTGGATTCACCACGACAAATGATCGTAAAAATGTCAATCGAATTCGAAACTACATCGTAGACCACCTCACTGTCTGTCACATGCATTTTTACTCACTATTGGCTACAATTTATAGTGGCCACTGCAGGCCACGGGGCTCTCCTTATTACTGACGAGGCCTAGAGCATACTCCACCAGGCTGCTCCAATGCATGTTGGTGGAGGACCATCACTTACTATTACTTAATCAATATTTAGTTAACACTCGAAACATTTCGAAGCATGTTATGAGTTATTTGCTATAACGTGAATTTCCATTACAATGTATATTTGAAGTCGAAATTTTAAAGAAAATCGCGTTTTCTCGCATTATTTTTATAGAAATAACTGGATTCTGTTGATCCATTCGCTAGCATTTAGCGTCCTCGCCGAAAACTTGGTTAAAGATTGATAATCGAGTAACTGTACCATTTATAATGTAAATTGTGTAATTTAGGCAAACTGTTTGTTACTGGCATTTACTATATTTAGTACTGATTCTCATTAGGTAAAAAGTTTTGGGTTTCATTGGTCCGATAATACTGTGTGCACATGAGTAATGAGTGTTGGGTTCGGGAAAGCCTGCTCAGGTTGTACAATGTTATTAAAAGTTCTACTATATTTTATAGCACTCCGATGTCTGCCGGTGACTGCTACGAGCTCGGCCGCACGCTCTACAACGAAAAAGACTACGCTAGCGCCCTCTCGTGGATGATGGAGGCGCATCGCAAATTCAAGGAGGAAAAAGAGCCATACCCCTTTACCGAAGGCGATATCCTCGAGTATATAAGCTTCAGCCATTACTTTTTAGGTAATATTGTACAAACCCTATTTTTTTATAGCAGGGGGGATATTTTCTAGAAGGTACCCGGCCTTCGTAGGGGAGAGACCAGGTTATGTGAGATTCTTACTCACTAAAACCCCCTCGAGAGCCATCCAGTGCATGTAGGGAGGCTCTGGGATCTCCAAGGAACGCATCGGTGAATATTACAATAGCCCTAGCCGTATTCTAATTCTTTTTAAATAATAATTCCCATTTTATGATCAAAAAAAATCTCAGACTTTTGGGATCAGCCACGAATTACACGTTATCAATATATGTATCTTTCAGTGTATATTGAAGTGAAAACTTCTTTAGCGGCGTTGTGCACTTTTGTATGGGGAAAAAATGTTAAACTCGCTTCAGGGACACGTGGCCGTAACCGAAATACGTTTGTTAAGAGAAAATTCACCATTACAAGTAATGTCCGATATGGTCT
>DWLP01000028.1:0-10699 GCA_018245375.1 Piruna aea mexicana
AAACCTCAATGACGTCGAATGCCGTTTTGGAAATCAAAATCGAACAACGCATTAAAAAATTATAACCTTTTAAAAATTCCAAAAAAAGTATTTTTTATCAAAATTTTAAGACTTATTCATTTTGATCTCTTGACTATATATTTAGTACTAAGGCAACTGGGTCGAATGGCATTTCGAAAATACGAACTTTGTACAACAGATATTTGAGCTCGTAGATCTCAACAATGCAGTCTTGAACCTACTTTGGCGCATTTCTAATGCAGACAGCGGGAAGTTGTAGGGATGGCCTGCAGCGTCAACCACTTTTCGATTTTTTTTGTGGCTTTCAACTAGTGATGATATTATTTTTTGATTTGCGAAAATACGGTATTACCTAGCGTATATAGCATTTGGCATTTTCAACGTACTCGTACCTATACCTTGGTTCTGATGTTAACTGAAATTCAGGCCTTGACCAGTAGAGTATATAATAAATAGGGTTATGGCCAGGACAAACGATTGTATAAGTAGGTAATTATTAAAAAACATGTTCTTATTTGTAATATTTTATTTAAATCTCCTTTGCACAGTTGCAGAGGCAGTAATACCATAGCATGTTTTCGGAAAAACGTAATTTTTTTTAGATCATATTGTAATTTAATTGACATAGTATTTAGTGTTCAACTGTATGGAATGATATTCAACTACTTGATAGAAAACAATAAAATGCTAATGGTTTTAACGAAATATGTATACTATTGCTATAAAATTTAATAAATAAGAAAATATAACTACAACCTGCATATACAGAAGAAGGTTGGTACGAATTAATGCAATCGTTCGCTTTCGTCTATCTCGATTTGATACGATCACAACAGTGTTCAACAACTTCCGTACCCATCTAAATCTGCCGTAGCCTAGCACTTTTTATATCAAAAGTTATAAAAGACCCTACAATATTCTTTTATTATCCCATAATACTAAAAGTTCTTCACAAAATGTTTATTCTTCAGTTAGTAGGTAAGTGCTAGCTTATTTCACGAATTCAAGAAAACAAGTTACTCGTAGTATGTCGTTTTCTGCAAAACGTGAAAGAGGAAAAGAGTCGGCCAAGGCAAAGCTAACATGGTTGCGTCGACTGACACTTTTCGATTAGATTTGAGGGACCTTTTACTTCTAAATTAAAATAGTCACTGGTCTCAAAACATGGCTTAAGTACTATACACCTAAAATACATAAATTATTACAAATTAAGTAAGGCATTTACAACATCAGGGATCCTTAAGATTCACTTCATATTTACACGATACTAGGTACATTTAGTAACATCGTGTAAAAATAAAGAATTGACTAAACTTATATCGGTAAAACATTTTAAGTTTACATGTAAAATGGTCAAGATTTCGGCGATCTTATGGGACCCACGAAGCTTGTCGTCACTTCAAAACGTTTGAACTCAATTCTTAGCTCCGTTTTGGCCGCTATGTAAAAGTATGAAAACTTCGTTTATAAACGCATTTTCGTCTATCACCTACAACTATCGTTTGGCACTGACTTTTGTAAAAAACGATATTTACTAATAAGCCCTAGTTAAAGACTCATAACTGTCAATTTGATTCAGAAATTATAATACATACAATTATTTTAATCACAGTCACAGTTAATTAATTAATTCATTGACAATAAGTTGTGCGTGCCACGATATTTTGTTAGAAGTTCATTATTATTAATATGGATTACTAAATATATGACACGAAATCTTATACTACACCATTGCGAAATTTGAGCATTATTCTTGTGCATAGAAGAATACAAAGAAATGATTTATCGTCATTTGGGTGTTCTAATTCTTGTCATTTTCTCGTCTTTTTTGATGAAAGTTGAATGGTATTTCACCTTCGACGTTTCGCAGAAACGGCAGCAGCTATCATTTGTCGCAGCATAGGTTCTGGGGTACATGCTTTCGGATCACACTTCATCTGTCCGTCCCCACCACATCTGTAATTTAAAAACAAAAACACGATAAGTTACAATATAAGTAAATAATTATGAAATTTAGAAACATGATACAAAAGATCAAGCGAAAAACTTACGTGCAGTGCAAACATGGCCCTGACGATGCTCTAACGACTTCGCCAACTTTGTACGAATGTCCTTTTATTTGGCAACCTCTTTTCTGAGCGGCACCTTTGTATGCATGAGGAAGGAAATGGGGTGGGAGAGTTGTGGTTGTGGTTGTTGTTGTAGTCGTGACATTTAGCGTAGTCGCCATGGATACTGGACACTCATAGCGTGGACAACAGAATCCTTGGATCGGTTCTTCATGACATCCATGGATCGGAGGGGGACAGCTTTGTTGTAAGCAAATAATGTCACTTCTGAAGCAGAAACAGAAGTCACATGGATCATCTCTTGGGATTTGTTGTGCTGATACATACACTTTACCACCATACCGACAAGTTCCTGGTCCAAAAGCTTGATCTTCTTCCACGTAATCTGGTTCTTGACCATACCCGCTTGTTCCACTCGATGGAAAATCTGGTGAAGGTATTTCTTCTGTTGGTTGTATATCACTTACTGGTTTTGGCAATTCTGGCGCTATAGTAGGAGAATATGTGTCAGGTTTGTCTTCAGGTTTAGTAAATTTGTCATGTTGTATGGGGAAGTGTGTAGTATCCTCAGGAATTCTAACAGTTGTAGTTTTTGCAACTGTCGTCATCAATTCATCCTCAGATGGAGTTGCTTCATGCATAACTTCTTGTTCAGGAGCCTTTTCTACATCTGGTAGCAACTCTTTCTTACCTGTTGTTGAATCAATTTCAAATCCTACAGTAGTCTGTTCATAAAGTTCGTCATGTGCCTTGGTTATTTCTAAACCTGTTGGTGATTTTGTACTAGAGATACTCGGCTCTTCAGAAAATATTTTATGATCGTCTGTTATCGTGGATACAGGAGATTCAGGTGTCACAACTTCAACTATTTCTGGTGTTTGAGTGATTTTTTCAGTTATGCTTGTTGCTGTAGGTAGTTCTGGTAAGGCAGGTAATTTTTCATCTTTTTTGGTAATTGTTTCGACAGTCGTATGTTCCTTAAGAGAATCATCCTGTGTATCATCTAGTGGTTGATCGCCACGTTCGGTATGGTAAATTTCAGGACCTTGTGTTGTATACTCTTCTATCAGTGAAGTTGTAGAACTGCCTAAGTCAATTTTAGTTGTGTGCTCTTGTAACTCAACTAGATATGGCGTGGTTTCTGATGAAGAATATATAGGCTCCGTCGTTGGTGATAATTTATCAGAAGTTAGTGACTGTTCATCTTTTGGTTGGTGGGTAGTTTTTTCGGGCTCTTTGTTTATGATTTCAGTTCCTTTTGTTATTGAAATATCAGGAACTTCGTAAACTGTAACATCTGTTTCTTTCTGGGTTGAGGATTCAGTCACCTTGGCTGTGGTTATTTCTGTTTCTTTGGCAACAGTTTCTTTCGGTATAGGTGATTCAGTTTCTACCGAAAGAGATGTTACTGTTTCCGTTGATTCAGAAATTCCAGTTTCAGTTTCTATTGGCACATAAAGATCAGTTTCTTTGGGTACAGAAACCTCCGTTATAATATCGATAGGCGAATATGTTGCAGTTTCTAATGGTTCAGATGTTCCTGTTTCTTTTGGTGTAACCATTGTAACTAAGTGGTCAGACGGTGTTTCTTCAGGTGCTATTTCTACAGGTATATCAACTACGTCGTCATGAGCTGTAGTTTTTACGGTTGTGTCCTCTTCTTTAGTTACATGACTAACATCGACTTCCATGTATGACGGAGTAGTCTTTTCGTGTGATTCTGATGTAGATTTTTCGATACTTTCGGTAACAAAAGCTAACTCACTATCTTTAGGAGAAGATATGATTTCCGGTGTTGTTATTTCGTGTGCTTCTAAAGTAGCTTTATCGATACTTTCGGTAACTACTGGTAAATCACTATCTTTGTGAGAAGATGTAATTTCCGTTTGTGTCATCTCATCTTCTATAGCAGTAATTAGAGTCACGGATTCTTTTTCTGGTATACTTGTAGACATTTCTTGTGGGTATTCTTTATCTTGTGTTTTAATGATTTCTGGCAATTCAGTCATTTTTGGTGTCTCCGTAGTAAATTGTTCACTGTGAACGGAATCAACATCCTGTGGAAGCGTACTTATATTTCCTTCTTCATTTGACAAAATATTTGAATCTTCTGATGCGGGTTTTTCTTGATAAAGTGGTGTTGTTTCATCTGTTTTAGTATCAGAAATATTTATAACCTCAGTAGATTTTTCTTGATCCTCACCTGCAGCACTCAAGTGATCCAAGCCAACTGAGACTGTTTGTTCTGAGTCAATAAATCTTTCGGTAGTAGTACCTTCATTTGCTGCTGATGTACTATCTTCTTGTTTAAGTGTTTGTTCCTTGTCAAATTCACTTTCTTGTTTATTATCTGAAGATTCTGGATATTTGGTGGTAAATAGCTCAGGCAAATTCGTTTCGCCATCTCCTTGGACTATTTTGTCAGTAGCTGAAATATCGTGTTCTTCAGTTATTTTGCTGTATGTTGTTGTTGATTCAACATTGTACACTGGTTGCTCAGTAGCATCTTTCATGGTATCTTCGTTATCTGGTTTGATTTGATCTTTGCTATCTTGTTCCTGCTCGTATAATGTAGTTGTTACGGAAACAGGTGAATCCGGAGATTTTGTAGATGCTTCTTTTTCTGTTATACTAAGCGGTTCTACTGAGCTTGTTATAACTTCGGGCGCAGAAGTAGTCTCGGGGAAAATATTACTCTGATCTAATTCTGAATCCGTCTTCGTAATATCTTGAGCAATTGTGGTAATATCGCGTGGCAATTCAGTCGTTGGAGCGATATTTTCAGCAAGCGTAGTAAGTGCGTCAGATTTAACGATTTCAGTTGATGGGGAGGGCATTTTCTCCTCATCGTGAATATCTTTAATTTCAACAGTAGTGGTTGTTGGTATACTTTCTGGATGAGTCTCTTTCTCAGGATAGCTTTCAGATGTAATTTCAGTTTCTTTTATGTCCGATGTGGTTGATTTTGGAGCTTCTGTAAATGGCTTTTGTATCTCTGTGCCACCGTGTGTTTCCGTTTTTTCTTCATCAGGCAAGGTCACATGCAAATCATGTGTTGTTTTGTCTGTATGCTCTTCTAAATGCACTGGTTGTGATGGTGTAAACTGCTCTCCTGCTTCTGTAACAAGCGACAAAGGAGTTTCTGTTTGTCCTTCTTTTATCGAATGACTTGGAGTAGTGGTTATTTCTGTATCGCTGTGTGTTTCAGTACCTAATTTCATTCCAGTATCTTCGGATTGAGTTATCCTTTCAGGAGTTTGTGTGTTCTCCGTTTCATATGAACCCGGATATTCAGTGGATTTGTGAATATCATCGCCTCGAATATCTTTGTCAACACCTTCTGTAACATATTGTTCTGATAATGTGGTTTCCTGTTTTTCTGGATATTGTTTATCAGTTTTAGGTGCTTCGGGTAGATAGTGACTGGTATACAATGGAGTTTCTTCTGTTTTGTTTTCATCCAATGGTGCTGTAACAGTTTTGTCGTCATCATCAGGATGCTTTTCAGTAAATAGGTCCACAGGAACTTCAGTAGTTTCTTTACTGGCATATTGATCTATTGAAGGTTCTGAACTTGTTTGTGTTAAATCTGGACTTTCAAGTTTTTCGTCATCCGATTGTTTTGGAATCGCTGTTGTTGCTTCTTCACTTTCTTGTTGTCTTATTGTCGAAGTCTCTACAGTTTTCTTTTCAGTTTCATCGTAAACAGTACTAGGTTCTTCATGTCCATCAATTAGTGTTTCAGGTACTGACGTACTTCCTATGCTGAGCTCCACACTAATATCAGTATCCATTAGTTTTGTACTTTCCGATAATATTGATGAAATAGTTGTTTCCATTCCTAAACTAGGTTCATCAGGTTTATATGTTACTTCTTGAGCTTCCGTTATACCAGGCGTGATGCTGTCATCAATAGGTTCTTTATGAGTCTCATCTTCTATGAATTTCTGGTCAGGAGTAGTTGTGCTTACATCCTTCGAATCAAATACTGAACTGGCAGTGTGATCTTCTAATATCTCGGAAGTTCCCGGAGGAATTTCGTGATCATCGAATAATTTAGTCGTTAATTCTTGTGAAATTGTGACAGGTATATCAGTACTCGAGGTACTACTCTCCATTTTATCAACGTCGTGAGGAATTTCTGTCATAGGTGATTCTTTGCTAGGTGACGCGGGTAGTTTTGATTCCTCTTTTTCTGTAATGAAACTTTCTTGAGTTTGTGTTTCTAATTTTCCTTCAGTTATCGATGGTTGTGTAGTATATGCTTCTGATATTCCGGAAGTCAAGTACTCTTCTGTTCCAGCAGGTGTACTTTGTTTACCCGAATCGAAAACATCATTTATAGTTGGTTCAGTGCTTTCCTGTAGATCTTTTATAGATGATTCAGTACTTTCTTTCAGAACATCTGTACTTACGGTTTCCTTATCCATAGTTTGTGGGGTTTGGAAGTCTTGTTCAGTTATATATTCGTCATGTGTTGTTGTCCTAGAAAGTTCTGTTTTTTCAGTGAAAACATCAAGAGTTTCAGTAGAAATGTGCTCCTTTAGAATATCGTCTGGTATTTTAGTGACTTCAGTATCTACTTCTGTATGCCTCATATCATCTTCATGTGTCTTATCAGTATATTTATCAGTTATCGTTTCGCTTACTGGGGTTACAGAGGATTCAGTAATTGAAATATCTAATTCTGACATTGTATTTTCACTTTCCATTGTCCCGGGTTTAATTGTTTCTTGTTTTTCAGTAACAGGCAATAACATTTCTTCTGTTGTTGTTGTAGAAACTTTAGGCATTTCCGTGTATATTTCATCTGTGATGGTGTATTCTTGCTCAGGTGCAACTATTTCTGGTTGTTTAGTTGTTGTTATGAGTATGTTCGGGGATTCCGACATTTCTTCTTTCGGAGTAAATTGATCATCAATGCTTTTATCTGTTGTATCCACATAATTTTCTTGATCATTAGTTTTAATATCTGCTTCTGAAGATATGGTGAATGATTCAGGTGGCAGAGATTCAGTAGGTTTATCAGGAGAGCTACTTGTGACTTCTTTAGGTGACTCAGTAGGATGTTCTCCGTACTGTGTTGCAAATGAAAGATCCTGTGACTCTGTTGAAGTTTCTTTTGTAACAAGTTCCAGATATTCTGTACCATAATCTATAGTCTTGGTCGTATATGTTTCTGGACTCATTGTCTGATGCTCATCAATATCTGATTTTTCGGTTATCACTTCCTCTGTTTGCTTAGAAATTTCAGAAGATGATTCATCTTTTTCTGTATGTAAATCATGTGATGTCACGTCTGCAGATATCTCAGTAGACAGTTCTATAGAAATATCTTGAGTTTCAGTGACTGAATCTTCAGATTTAGTTACTTTTTGAATTTCATGTACATTAGGTGAATCTTCAGATTCTGGTAATTTTGAATAGCCACTGTCTATAGCTTCAGTGGCTGATTCTTCTGATGTCTTATCTTTGACGGAAGGTTCCGTGGTTAAAGTGCCTAATTCATCTTTGACAACTTCTTGTGTAATGCAACTGGAACCAGAACATTCCGATGGTGATTTATTTTCATCAGGTGATTGCTCGTTACGTCTACAATTTTGTTCTTTACATTCGGTTTGAAGTTCAGCCTCATTCGCACTCTTACATTTAGAGTCATCATCACAAGGAGTGCCAGATATTTCAGGCGTATGTATTTCGCATCCTGCTGGATCCTGACAAATCGGGATTTCAACTTTTGGAACAGTTTGTTCGGATGCAGTTTCACACTTATTTCCTTCGCATGCTCCAGAAGTTTGGCAACCATTTTCGCTATCACAAATATGATCACTTATGGTTGGTTGTTGACATTGGCCATCATTGCAAATTTCTTTAGAAGGCAAACAAGCATCGCCACTGCAATATTCAGGAGATTTTGCAGGAGATGTATCTGAGCTTGTTTCTCTTTGTTCGCAAGCACTATTATCGCAGTCCTTTACTTGATGGTCACTTATGGTTGGTTGTTGACATTTGCCATCAGTGCAAATTTCTTCAGAAGGCAAACAAGCATCGCCACTGCAACCTTCAGGATATTTAGCAGGAGATGTATCTGAACTTGTTTCTGTTTGTTCGCAAGCACTGTTATCACAGTCCTTTACTTCATGATCACTTATGGCTAGTTGTTGACATTTGCCATCAGTGCAAATTTCCTCAGAAGGCAAACAAGCCTCGCCACTGCAACCTTCAGGAGATTTAGCAGGAGTTGTATCTGAACTTGTTTCTGTTTGTTCGCAAGCATTATTATCGCAGTCCTTTACTTGATGATCACTTATTGCTGGTTGTTGACATTGGCCATCAGTACAAATTTCCTCAGAAGGCAAACAAACATCGCCACTGCAACCTGCAGGAGATGTATCGGAACTTGTTTCTGTTTGTTCGCAAGCACCGTTATTGCAGTCTTTCTCGGGTTTATCGGGAGATTGTTTTGGACTTTCTGTTCCTGACATTTGACTATGGGATTCCGGAGGAATTGTTTCACGAGAATGGCATACATAAGTTGGGCAACACGCATCTGGAGTGTCGTAAATAGGTTGACAATCATTCATATTGTCCATCTGTTCCGGGGGAGGACTACAGATTATTGGATCACATTTGACAACACTACTTACACACTTACAGCTTGAGTGGCAATTGTTAATATTAGGAACATTTGTGTTATTTTTGTAACTCACGCCATTCAAAAGGCAATCGCCTTCACCTGGAATTCGACTAGGTGGCAAATCTTCATCAATTTCATTTTCTACTGGGTTTACTGAAGTGGTTTCGTAAGAATCGGCCCTACTTATAGTAACAGTATTCATTTGATCTGCGTCTTCTTTATCGGCTGTTACTGTTGTTCCTTGCTTATGTTCATCTTTATCAAATTCATTGCCATATTCGGAGACGTCCTGTAGGATCTCACTCGTGGTAGTTTTCGGTACTGGTGTAACATCTAATTTTGTTGTCTCAGGCAATATAGAAGTTGTGTATTTTTCATCCTGTTCTTTTAATATACTGGCTTCACTACTTGAGGGCTTATAGTACGTTTCTGGTGTAGAAATTTCTTCAATGTTGTTGTATATTGTAGTGGCTTCGGTGTCTGGCTTTATTATTTCAATTTTTTCCATATCGTCTTTGGTAATCATTTGCAATGATTCAGTGGTCATTACAAATTCATCATCTTTTCTACTATCTACTGTTGTTATAGAATAAGAATCAGAAATTGTTGTTTTAGATGCAGCATTATCAGTATCCTTTACGTCCTTAAGGTCACTAGGTAGTGTGACAGTTACTGCCTCTTGTACGGGTGGAGTCTTGTCTGTCAAGTGAGATTGCGGAGTCATATCTTCGGAGTCATCTGGTACTGTGTTTTGTCCTTTGTCCGGCTCTACCGTGCTTTGACTAGGCTTGAGAGGCTCTTCAGTTGTTGCAAATACTTCGTCAAGTATTTCGGGAGTTTGCTTTTGTGACGTAAAGACGTCTGATGTATCTGAAGTGGTCGCCTGATCTTCACCGCTTCCTTCAAATGTAGGTGATTCTGTATACGGTTCATCGGGTTCATTCCTGTACCCGCTTCCTTCAACTCTTTTAGGGGGTGACAGTGTAGTTATATCAGCATATGTAGCTTCAGTGGTTACTGCATCGCCTTCGCAAATGTACGTATCCGGACAACACTGACCTTGGCGAGGTGGTAAAGAAGTACAATTTTTGCCTTCATTTTCCATTGGGGTACCACATTCTTGTACAACGCACACGATATCTCCTTTCATGCAATAGCAATGCTCACAAGCCTTTTCGGTCTTTATAAGGGCTCCATCTGCAAATATTTGATCGTCGTGGACACAATCTTGGCTCATTTGGGTAACTGCTGCCATAGTAGTTGTTGTTAATAAGAATCCAGGCGTAGGTCTCACGGTAGTTGTCATGTCATCCAAAAGCAACATTTCATCCTCTTGGTGATCTGAAACATCCAGAAGTTTTATTAAAATAGAAAGGTCAACTTTTCATGTTTTTCATTGCATCGATTTCATTTTTTCAATTCTACGTTTTTATTGTTGTCTTAAATAAGTCATCATGTTATATGTATTTTTGTATCTTTTTTTTGAAACTTGTGTTTAGGACTGTATAAAATTGTTATAAAACTAATCTTTGATGTATAGGAACCAACATACTAGTTTATTGATGGGCCATTGAAGTAATATTTTACAATTTTATAATTATTACACAAGATTTTACTTTACTGTGGCTCACAGCTCCGCACGCGTGCTTTGTGTTTTTCGTAGAAATAACATAAGTATTTATCTAATATATAAAAATTTCGTGTCACAGTGTTTGTTACCATACTCCTCCGAAACGGCTGAACTGATTTTGACGAAATTTTATATGCACACTTGGTAGGTCTGAGAATGGGTTGTTACATATTTTTCATCCCCCTAAGTAATAAGGTTGGCCCACCCCAAAATTTTATTTTATTGTTTTTGTTGTTGTTGTTTGTTGGTTTGTCCCTCTTTCACCCTTCAATGGAGCGATGGATTGATGAGATTTTTTGCACAGAGATAGTATATGGTCTGGAATTGACATACCTAGGCTAC
>DWLP01000029.1:0-10670 GCA_018245375.1 Piruna aea mexicana
CATAATCATTTGGTATATTGGCTTTCTTTGTGGAGTCAGAGAGAACACACCAGGCGTCCCTATCATTCATGTAATCATTTACACTGTAGTACGCTATTTATTCAGGAAAGGTGCTTAAGGTTTTTAGATTTCAATAACCTTTAAGGGAAGTTTGAAGTTCAAATCCCCAACACATACATTTTTCTGTGCTTTTGAGATAATTCAATATTGATTGCTCCCATGAAGGAAAACATGGCAAGGGCCCTGCATGCTTGAGAGTTCTCTATTATGTTCTCAAAGGCATGTGAATGAACTAAACTACTGGCTAAAACCTTCCCAAAGAAACCGTCCACTTTTCAGTGGAAGCATCAAAATCTACTCAGTGGTTCTCAAGATATTGGAGGTTTTTATAGGTAAATACATTTATTTATTATTGTTTTAACATGATACATAATAAAATTGATTTAGGTATTGCTTCAAAGTAGGTAAATATGTTTATAATCTGTTGAGAGGATGTTTATTATAAGGTCAAGTGTCAACTTCACCTTACAATTACATATCTCATTCTTAATTAATTTTCAAACATCAGAGAATGGGTCATTGACACACTATATGCAGACACTTACATGCTGTTCTAAGCACAACCTTAGTTTTATGCTAAGTCATTCATAATTATTGCAACCATATGAATCAAAAAAATCAGCATTCTTGCAATTAGAATTACTCTAAAATGCAACTTTGCTGACTTAGCTGGATTGCACACTATTGCAAGTAAGTTAAAAATTCAAAATATACGACAACAACTTAGTGTTAGTTTCAGAAGATATTTAGCAAAAACAAACATAAGCCTTTTTTCTGCTATCAAGATATCTTTGACAAAAGCCACATGAAAAATTTTCAATATTTACTGGTACATTCTAGGGATTATTTATGCATGAAGAGTACTTACTAAAAATAACCGGTGAAAATCCGAACGTACTCTGAGCGAGTAAACAACATACTAATATAAAGAATACACTTAGTTTAGAACCGGACATCGCCACATTAAAATAAAAACCACACACGTATGTCCTCAGCCACCTCTTGATCGCAAATAATAAACACACAACAGCAATATCCCCTTTTATTACGTAAATATGGATAATCGTGTTAACGAGAAGTTCAATTCAAAATGACGTTAAATCGCGCGATGCCTCCTCATTCGGACAAAGTTGCCCAACATTGATAACAGTCAAGCCGCAAAACCACAACACAGAGAACTGATCACAGTCCCACACGGTTGTTTATTATTACTTTCATCAATCAATCAAATTGAAATAGAAATAAATATGTATTGTTCGAGAATTTGTCGACTGACTTGCAAGACAAATGAAAAGTTTGACACTTTGACAATGACAGTATCTGCGTTTCATTTAACGCAATACCTTAGAACAGAGAGTGTATGTTCTGTGCTCAGTACATACAAATTAGCAAAAAATACATGAAATCATGATTGATTTTTAACTTCATGTAATTGGAAATCTTATAATGAAATTGTGTACGAAAAATTTAAAGTAACAAAGACTGGGAAATAAGGCTGTTTCATGATTGAGTATATACGTGCGTTATACGGAATGGAAAATTTTTGTTCAGAAACTCTTGAAGACTTAAAAATCTCCGGTGATTCTTAAAATTTTCTAAATGTAAACTCGCTTAAATATTATTGATTATTCCTACATGTCATAACGATATATGTAATTAGCATCTAAAATAACTAAAAAATTGATAATTCCAAGGAATAAGTTTATGATTTTTAACTTGACAATCACTTAACAAGTCATTTATCATTTTTGAACGCTAATAACAGACGTTAACGCGCAGTCGCAAAAGCCGCGCATGTTTAAAAAGTCAAAAAATGGAAGGACTATAATTAGTCCTTTCTTATCATATTGTTATACTGTTTATCATAGTTTTAATATATTTAGATAGAATTTGATATAACAAGAAAGTAAAATGTTAGGAAAACTATTAAGTAAGGGATCAAAAAGGGGCGCTTTTCGCTTTCGTGGTAGGAATTGAAATGTTTCTGCAGGTTTGTGTGTATATATAAGTGCAGTGGATCGATAAACCGTGACGGGCAGTTATGCACATACTGCATTGTTTGTTTGTTTGCAGGGTCGCGTTATAATTGTTTGGTTATCTTGGCTCGTTGGCGGCATTTGCGGCGTTGTTATTCTTTTAATTATTATTTGTTACTGCCGTCTAATGCCGCGACATCAGAAATCGTTTGGTAAGATTAAATTCTATTGATACGTGTTTTGATACCCACACTTAATCGTAATTACTTTGTTATTACATTATAACTACAGTGTTGTTGTTGTTATTACATTATAACTTCCTACTTACTTTTATCATCAATACTTAATAAAATTAATAGATTGATAGACCAATAATAAAATAGCTTGTAAGTAAAACCGTATCTTCTTAAAACCGTATAATGTAATATATTGAATGTATTATTTTACAGACGAACAATATTTAAAAGATAACTACATAATCAAAGAAGACCATGGCTATACAAATCCAGAGAGCTTCAGAGTTTCTAAACATACAGAGGTATACGGCTGACTCTTTTGTTGTAAACGAATTTTGTTCACTCTTGTGTGAATTCGGAGTGCACTGGAGCCGTCGGTCTTGGTTGCTTTCATTAGATAACAGTCGTTAAGCCATGTCGGAGGTTTTCAGGCGGCCTAACTTTCGACACTAGGGTTGGCCACTAACGCCTCCACCAACCCGCATTGAAGCAGCGTAGTGGAGTATGCTCTAGGCCTCCTTACTTGCGAGGATAGATCCGTGATCTGCAGTGGCCACTATGGGTTGTAGGCAACATTAGACTAGTCAATGCGGCGCCAAATTCGTGTTTTGACCATTGAAAGAGGAATCTGAGGATCTGCATCATTTTAGGTTCAAATCCAGCGGCACGCGCGGCCGGCGAGCTACGCGGGCGACGCGGAGTGCCGGCGCGGGCGCGAGGCGCGCGCGGCGCACGGCTACGTGAACCGCGTGCCCGACGCCGCCGCCGCCGCCGCGCAGTACGCCTCCAGCGGCAGTGAGTGCGCACATCGTCCAAGCGACAAGCTCCACTGCTGGAAACAAGACCCAAACGCCACAAGTCACAGTGGATCTATTCCCTTTGAAGCTGACGGCAAAGTCCACAGCTTCCCCTAAACGCCACAACTCTCAACAGAATCTTGCGACAAGGTCCACAGCTTCCCCTAAACGCCAACAACTCACAACAGAATCTTGTGACAAGGTCCACAGCTTCCCCTAAACGCCACAACTCACAACAGAATCTTGCGACAAGGTCCACAGCTTCCCCTGAACGCCACAACTCACAACAGAATCTTGTGACAAGGTCCACAGCTTCCCCTAAACGCCACAACTCACAACAGAATCTTGCGGCAAAGTCCACAGCCTCCCCTAAACGCCACAACTCACAACAGAATCTTGCGGCAAGGTCCACAGCATCCCCTAAACGCCACAGCTCATAACAGAATATTGCGGCAAAGTCCACAGTTTCCCCTAAACGACACAATTCACAACAGAACCTATGCCCTTCAAATCTAGCGGCAAGGTCCACAGCTTCCCCTAAACGCCACAATCCACAACAGAACCCATGCCCTTTGAATCTAGCGGAAAGGTCCACAACCTCCCCTAAATGCCACAGCTCACAATGGAATCTATGCGGTTTGAATCTAGCGGCAAGGTTCACAGCTTCCCTTTAACGCCATGACTCCCATGAAATTATGCTTTTGAATCCAGTTATTTTCTTGTGCTTTTCGATCAATATCCACCTAAGCTATTAGGGGCAGTTTAACCTGGCTTTCAATATAGCTTTGCCCATGGATGACATTGCTGGGAATTCGGTCTCGTAAGGATATACTAATCAACCTGTGATCTAATAGCTCGTTGCACTTGACCGATCATGTTGGAGAGATGTTTGAGCAACTTAATTTTAAAGTTCCTGACGACCTGAAGAAGACAGCGGGTTCCCGCTGGATTCAGAAAGCACAGGACCGGTCGGAGTGGCGTCGATTAGGAGAGGCCTATGTCTTGCAGTGGACCACTAAAGGCTTATCCAGCAACAGTAGATGGATAGATTAACCTGGCTGTCGTAACTGCTTTGCCTGTGTACAATGCTGTGTTCAGTCGTGTGAACTTGAACGATTTTTTGGAGACGTCTTTGAAATCGTCGTCTTATATGCCTTTAATATTTTTAACCGACTTCCAAAAAAGGAGGAGGAGGTTCTTAATTCGACTGTATGTTTTTTTTTTCGTTTTTTTTTTTATGTTTGTTACCTCAGAACTTTGGACTGGGTGAACCGATTTTGATGACTCTTTTTTTATGTGAAAGCTGATGCTTCCGATGTGGTCCCATTTTAATTTGGTCCAGATCCGACAATGGGTTCTATGCGAAAACCATGGAAGTCGGTTTTTTCCCGTACTCGGGTTATAGATTATTACTCTCAAGCAGTTTTTACGTCAAAAATTTACTCTAAAGAATGGAAGCGACACGGATAGTGTATCGCCTCGGTCGGCAAAGAGGCGTATTCAAATTTATTCAAAACTCTTATATCGGATACTACGGTTTCAAAAAGACTTTTTATTTCGGATATCTGATTGTTTCGGTTACGGTTCAGGTGCTTCATAGCATCCCTTAAATTAGCACTAAATGAGGTTATTGGAAAAACTTAGGAACATTGAATTAGCTGTGCAAATGCTATTACTCGTGCTATTTATAAATAACTTAAAACGTTACAGTATATTTCAGTAAATAAAATCTACTAGAAGAAGTGGTATTATAGTGTTTATATTATATGTATATGAGTTGTCTATATATACGTATTTGAAGTGGTATCGATTTGGTACGTATTTTCGAATGATAGAATACGAAGAATAAGATGTTCCTGAATAAGTTTAACATAAGGTAAAGTTGTATAGAATTATTGTTGGAATGGTATTCAGACATACTGAAATCATCATACAGATTTTCATAACAATACTATGCAAAAGAACGAATTTGTCGACAAAAGATAAATTATACCTATATCACTTTCAATATTCGTAAATCATCAATTCAGTAAATTTCTGTTTCTATAAGAACATTGTATCGTTCGTTTTTCAAGTCTGTCCAATGCGTAAAGATATATGGATACTGGTTGTTCCTCATTAACACACATAGGATAGAACTTGTGAATTTACAATTCAAGAGACGAATCTGAGTATATAAAAGTCTTGTTAGTTATTCTTAAATCGTATCTTAGTTTACACTGAGTGTAAAACGATTGTACAGATAGGGCACGAAACTTGGTACAATTAAATTAAAATACTTCTAGTATTGAGAACAAAGAACCAACCACAATTTGATTACCTACTCACAACTGAGATAATAGAAATAAAGTTTGTATTAAGAAATATATTTAGCTGGTTATTCTTTTTATTAATATGATATTAATTTGTAATATTGTAGACAGTCCAATTGCCGGGTGTCTTATCCATAGCGATTAGTTTTACCTAAGGATTTTCAACTTACTCACTACTACTAGTTACCAACTGGGCTTTTGTTGTCTGTGGTAACACAATGGCCTATGCTTTATAATATATTTTACCAGACACAGCAAACAACACTTTATGACTATATTTTTGGGAAGTTAATTCTGTTTTTAACCGACTTCCAAAAAAGGAGGAGGTTCTCAATTCGACTGTATTTTTTTATGTTTGTTACCTGAGAACTTAGGACTGGGTGAACCGATTTTGATGATTCTTTTTTTATGTGAAAGCTGGTCCAGATCCGATCATGGGATCCATGCGAAAACCACGGAAGTCGGTTTTTTCCCGTACTCGGGTTATGGATTATTGACTAAAAATTATCTGTCAAATCCAATCGCACATATAATTAAAAGCAAACTTTATCTAAACAAAAGACATAGGGATATCCCTAGCGGTGGTTATGTTTTGTAGAGCTCCAATCCAGAATTTATTTATAACAAGTTGTCCAGCCGAAGCAGACTTCATCTCTTGAACATTTCATCGGAGCTTTGAGTCAAGGGCTCGATTTGTCGATAACATTGCATGCATAGTGGATAGCAGCTATACCATCTGCCCTGTGCGCTAACTACTTTAGACTGGACAATATACTGAATGGTTTTAATTTGTTAGTTGCCGGTTAGCTAAATTGTTTTATCTATCCATTTTCTCTGGTAGCAAGAGTACCTAGCAGCGTGGTGGAGTATCGTGTAGGCCTCCTCATTTATGAGGAGAGCCCCGTGGCCTGCAGTGGCCATTGTTTTACAGGTACTCTTAACTTACTGAGGATAATGAAATTCTTCAATTAATTTCAATGACAAATGGTTATCTTCTTTTTAATAAATTATTCTATTAATAATGTAATTTCTAGACATTAAGTAGCTTTCGCACTTGTTAGTTAAATTTAATTACAATCGATGAATGCTCACACACAGGGGTAGCAACGTATTTAGAACTCGACTACTTAAAGCCTTATACGAATTTTTAACGCGTTTTCTCAATTTACCCAAGTTTCAGGTAAATGAAATAAATATACCTAATAAAAAAGTTGCTTTATAAAGTTCAAGAAAAAATAGGTTAAGATGTTGTACAAAGTACTTTGTTACTTGGCAAAAAATGTAATTTGATTACAATTTAGAAGGCTTTCTTAAAGATCTTAAATGGTTTTTGCCAACCTTTTCCTGACCGGCTTTCGGGGTAATCCAATAATTAAAAATAAAGAGAAAAATGTATCTGCCCTCTTTACCCAATCTCCGTAACTTTACTCGGAATAAAATAAATTTAAAATGTGAATGATTCACACGCTCCATTCCCATGTTCGTTAATGTTATAATCTATAACCCGAGTACCGGAAAAAACTGACTTCTATGGTTTTCGCATGGATCTCATGGTCAGATCTGGACCAAATTAAAATGGGACCACATCGGAAGCACCAGCTTTCAAATAAAAAAGAATCATTAAAATCGGTTCACCTAGTCCAAAGTTCTGAGGAAACAAACATAAAAAAAATACAGTCGAATTGAGAACCTCCTCCTTTTTTTGGAAGTCCGTTAAAACGATTATTTCACGTCAAAATGGGTGTGGCGCATGGCGCATGATGGGTGGCATGGCTACTACCTTTGAAATTAAACCACGTAAGACATTCTTTCTCAGAAAGAATCTATGATGCATAATCCTGAAACTACCGCACTACAGTTATCCACTTACAAAGCCCCTCAAAGTCGTTCGAGAGTAAAATTGTCCGTTACGCAGACGTTTGCTTTCATTAAGAGTTCGTTTGATGCCATTGAAGAAAAGAAAACAGTGAATCATGTAGTAAGTAGGTACTGATACTGAATACTTTCATCTCCTAGGCGCATAACCTTAGTAGCGTAGCGTAGTAGGGACAAGACTACCCATTCGAAAAAAATCAGGATTATGATTTATACCTAAAAATCGCTGAACTTTGAGTGTTTTTTTTTTTTTCATTTTGTAGATAGAAAAATCGCAAGCATGTTAATGTGCGTGTTTAATAAAGTATTGTTTGCCCTTTCCAGTTCGCGCAAGCGCGGCCCGAGCAGCTCCTGCGAGCTGGGCTACGGCGAGCGAGACGACCAGATGAACGAGTGCAACGCCGCCCTCGTCCTCATGTCGCTCAGCTGCTCGCCCAACTCTCCGCGCCCGAGTAAGTCCCCGACCTCCACACCGAACACCTCCCGGCCGTTGAACGAAAAACTACAATACGTCAACCCCGACTGGATAGACCTGTTTCAATAAAACAGGGCTCCGGTTCAGCGTCCGCCGCGCCCGCTACGCGGCGCCACTTGACGCCAGACTATTTACTCATTCTAATTCGTGTTTCGTAATAAGCTTTACAAATTATTTTTTCAAACTCAAGCAATATTGGCGTATACGGCAAAAAAAAGTTTTCTGGTGAATAAGCCTAAATCCTAATGAATTATTACTTCATCAAAAACATATCCCGTATGTAATGAAAAAGCAAGAAATAAAAGGCTTTTTTATTTTCTTTACTTTTTTTATTTAATTACTGAACTGTTCCTGGACATTAAAGGTATATATAATCACACAGGACAGGAGTTACAACGCACTCCAAATTAATTCGTTTCCATGTCGACATCAATTTCAACTCTCATTCCATTGATGTTTATTTGTCTGGATCAGTTAGACTCACGGCAACAGGATTACCATAAGATTTCCCGGTACGGACGTCTAAATTAATTTCTTTGAAATCGTAACAATTGTGGTCTGAACATGATTACTCAATGTCAGGTATTTTAGTTGTAAAAAATTATCCTTTTTTTTAATTTTCCAGCTTTTTGTGCTTAGTGAAATGTAAAATTCCAGATGTAACTCCGTAAGGGTTTGGTATAAAATCTGTAAAACGATGATAACGTCTAGACAGCAGTCTAGACTCCGTCTAGACAGGTATTCGATATAACTTCGCTCTTGTATTATGAGCTCCGACCAAATGTGCTCTACTTACTGAAGCATAACTCCATTTTCAGCAGTCTCTTTAATACCCTCGCCACCTTTTGCTAATTCGTGATGAGACACAAACAAAATTCAAATGAAGAACACCGCTGCTGGATAAAAACTCTGCATTATTACACTTTACTAAGAGGGATAATTATCTCACTCATAATTCTACATTCATATGTAGTAACAATCGTAACAAATTAATTGTATATAACACAGTCAAAACCTTAATGTAACGACCAATTATAAATTAGTTACTCGTTTTATATTAGGTATAGTGTCAGTGAAATGAGGTCAGATTACTAAACTTTATTTTCCCAAAGAACAATCAATTCAAATACATTACGAGTATAAGTTTTAAAAAGTAGATTACTACTCTTCTATTTGATCTTGAGAGCATAATTAAACCAATTTAATAGCTGAACAAACGAAGCAGACATAACGAACGCACTCGAATTAAACTGCGTAAATACTTGAATGCTACGAGTAGATAAGTACTTGAACTATTGCATAATATAATGCAGAGCCACGCCTCCTACAAAGGCACTCGTAAAAGTTTACGATTCATCTTCAACATTGGTCTACGGCCGCCTCGTATGTATGCCGCTTCGAGAAAATAGCTGTTCTCGCGAGTGAAAGTGGCCAGTCATAGTTCCGTTTCGTAATTTATTGCACTTTAATTCTTCTTCGGTACATGCTTGTAAGATTTTAATTGCGCCGTAACGTTTACTTTTCCTTTAAATATCTTTGTAACCGTGAGATTTATTTGTAATCGGACTAATTACTGTGTCGTGGTAAAATCGTGACATTTACTGATGATAAATGTAAATAATTTGTACAATATTTCTGGGCATAGGAATGGTAAATGTTATGTAAACCTGACGTCACTTATGGAATCTTGTTTATGATGCGTTGAAATAGAATATGCCCTATGATTTATCATTATCTCACCTTTGATGATATCATGACTGTTTCATTATTGTTCTCGATTGTTTCTATTCAGATCAATCACTTGACCATGCAAGTAAAAGTAGCTACTCTTCCTATACTGTGAAGTCGAGCTGTACCTTTGAAGATAGATACGACTAACACATTACACAGAAGAGGCAGACAAGTTTTAACTTAAGGTGTAGACCTTAAGTTAAAATTTACAACAGGTGTTTCATAAACCAACTATATAAAAGACACATTTGTAAACAATACCAACCAGTGTCTTATGAATACTGTAATTTTTGAAAAGCCTTCGTTAAATACCATGATTTCGCTTAACGATTACTATGGTGATGTGACGGTCTAATTTATTAAATAGCAAATACTAACTACAATTACTGAGAATCCTTGACTTCCTTTTATGTGAATAAACAAAGCCTCAATAATTACATGGTCCACGTCATGGTGATGTCATACTTATAATAAATCACCCATCAGTCACAGAAGGTCCACATCCACTGCAGGACAAAGACAAACTCTACCTAGATTATGGGAGGGCCATAAGATGACGTCTGTAGGTGTATACGTATCTATGTATCTATTTGCAGTAGTTGACAAGCTGATAACATGCTGATGTATTATCATCTTAAATCGGGACCTCTTAACTATTCCAGTCAAGTCGTGGCACCTCATTCCGAGTTGCGCTGGCTTCACATCAGACAGTTCTCAGTAGTCAGGCAGAGGACACGTAGAAACTGATTATCCACCAGGAACTCACACGCACTGAAGCAGCGTGGAGTTCGCTCAGAGCATCAGTTGTGAAAAGTAACTCATGCCCTCAAGCTACTGAGTTAATGCCAAACTGAGATGTTCTAACCCTCACTGAGCCGTAGATGACTGGGCCCATATGTTGTCGCACAGATAAGTGTACGGTCCCTCGACTATGTAAGAGTACACATGTGTCGTTACGTCATCCGATCGTTAACTCGGCAAATGTACAATGCACATGTGTAAGTTACTCCGTCGTAGCTGTTATAGTTTCCTCAGAACAGAGGCCATACCTTGCCTTAGCCTTGTCACACGAGGATCTTCGTGTGACGAGGCTAAGGCAAAGTTACAGGTGGTAGAATGTATACTAACGTGATAACGAGATAGCCGACTACACTATACAAGAGGCGACCACCTTAGTCCTCAAGGGCAGCAGCGCATCTGTGGCCGGC
>DWLP01000030.1:0-10627 GCA_018245375.1 Piruna aea mexicana
CAAGTCGTACTCTCGACTTGGAAAACGGAGCACACCCTTCGACACGATGGACTGACGACCTGAAGAAGACAGTGAGTTCCTGTTGGATTCTTAAGATTTAAATATAGAACGCTAAATACAAAAAGTTTATTTATTTTTTGATCAATGTTTGTATCAAATTTTAGTGAGATTAATCATGAAATATTATTCGGTCCCAAACAATTTCGTCCGGCTGAAATCCAAACTTCTGGCGAACAAATCTTAGCGCATTACTTGTGGCTAATTAATTACGAAACAGTGATTTATTTTCTGTTCATACTCTCCAGTAAGTTAGAGTGTTGGATCACTGAGGTTTGAATTGAAATGAGTTTATTTGAGAACAATTATTTGAATGAAGCCCATTATGCTGCAAGATACGGATCTCCATATAGCTTCAACTAATCACGAATTAACCAACTACTGTTCACATTATTAGCAACTTCAGCGGTTAGTGGTCCAGTGGCAAAGAAGTCGGCCTCTTACTAGAGAGGTGCTGGTTCAAATCCCAGGGGCACGCAATAACTCTTCTTAATTACGTATGTGCGTTTAAGAATTAAAATATCACCTGCTGTAACTGTGTAGGAAAATATTGTGAGGAAACCTGCATGCCCAAGAGTTCTCCATAATGTTCTCAAAAGGCGTGTGAAATCCACCAATCCTCAATTGGCTAGCGTGGTTATCTGGCGATTATGGCCTTTATCCTCCTCATCATGTATGGCCGCGTAGGGTGTGCTGTTGTGAACCTTTTTATTTTTTTGTAACATCTTTTGTAAACCAACAGTAAACAATAAACGTTTTTCATTTCATTTCAAATATTATTCCAGGTGATCAACTGGGAGAGCACTCTCCACATCCCGGACGCGGCGAACCTGTCCCGCGAGAGCGCCGACCTCATCCTGCAGCTGTGCTCCGGCCAGGACACGCGCCTGGGGAAGGACGCCAACGAGCTCAAAAACCACCCCTTCCTCAAAAGCATCGACTTCGACAAGGGCCTCAGGAGACAAGTCGCCCCCTACATCCCCAAAATCGAATACCCCACTGACACATCCAACTTCGACCCCATCGATCCCGAGAAACTCCGCAACTCTGCCAGCTCAGACAGCAACAAATCCGACAGTGAATTGATGGACAACGGCAAAACCTTCCACGGCTTCTTCGAATTCACCTTCCGAAGGTTCTTCGATGATGGCTATACGAACAAAATTAATCTAGACGACAACGACAACCAAGGACCCGTGTACGTCTGACCGAGTGAAAGAGACACTGAGACTAACTTGTAGGATTTTTTTTACGAAGTGTGTGCCTTTGACTCTCTCTATTAAAACGTTAGTACTTTTTTATAAATTAAAAAACTGTAAACATAACGAATGTAACGTATTTAAATTCTCTTTAATTTTAATAACAAATTGTTAATAATCCCGGTGATAATGTTGTAATATTGTATCGTTATGTATTTTGTAAGAGTAATCTTATTTTATTTTGTAATATATGTAATGAATGGATCCCATTAGTACATAGCCGGTGTAACGATGGTGCTTACGGACGGTAGGTGGCGCTGTCAGCGCGGTGTAGCTCCATTCACTGTATACTATTTTTGTAACTAGAGAAATTATTTATGAGATAAGAACAAGCTTACATGGTTTAGTGAATGATTCGTCACTATATTTTCTTATGTATTTATCACGTTAGGATGGTTATAAATGTGTGTTTGTTTATATTGATGTAAACCGTAACTTATGAAGTCATTTACATTAACAGTCTTGAAACTGAATGGCTAAGGCGGTACATAGCGGTACGTGCTTCCATTGTTAACTACAGGACTCGTGAATGGTGCCTTATTAAATATAACTTTTTTACACCAATTAGGTATGTAAACCTAGCAATGAGGAATCGGCGCTAACAAAATTGGTCCGGTTTTCGATAAGTCAATATTGTATAGAGTGCAATACGTATTTATTAACATGAAACAACATCGCATTTCTTATTTGCTACGTAATTTGTTCGACTGTAAATCACTAATAGTAAAACGTTTGGATGGTGGCTGTTATCTACCAAAGCTTATGTGACAACTTTCTATAGAGACAACACTGATTTTCACTGAAAGTTAATTTGTGTATGTATACAAAAATCTCGACCTTTACGTAGGTAATTGAACATTATACAACTCAACACACTTCCTAAAATTTAGGTATTGTTAAGAAAAAAAATGAAAAAAAAAATGAATAAATTTCAACATAAAAATTCATCAGCTTTGGTTGATAATGGGCCATACCATTTTCCAGTCGAAAGTTGGTATAAAAGTGCGACAGTTAATTTGTTTTCACTAACAACCCTTTTAGTGTGTAGTTCGCAAACAATAACAAATAGATGAACACTGTGTGACTAGCAGCTTTGAGATGGTTCGCCGAACCCACAACGGACAACTCTTCACTTGTACAGTATCATGTAAATGAGTCACTTCAAACCTTAAATTATGTGTTATTGAATGTAAATTGTTTTATTCTAAAATGAAACATGCTTATAAGAAGTAAATGAAAATAAAATATGGGAATTTCGATTTCTTTTTTTTGGTCCCAAAAAAATAGCAATAATCATGTTATGGTCAACAGTTTATTTTAAAATGATTTAACAATATTTCGTCTTTCCTTATAAACTAGGCCCTATACTCCGATCGAAGTCGATTGAGACTGATTTAAGTTAACACCTTTTTTTAGGGTTATCACAAACCAACAACTTGTCTTCTTACACTAAAACCACATAGGATGTCTATTTAGTAATTTTGGTGTAAGAAGCTTTGCTGTCGGTTGGTGATAGCCCTAAAAGAACCTCCTTTTTTTCGTTGAATAAAAAGGAATTGTAATGACCTAAAAGGTCCCAGTTGAGTTTGATCGTAGTATAGATGCATTATTCCATGTAAAAAATACAATAAGCAACATCCCTGTTGTCCCCTATCCTTGCAGTAAAAAGTCTTGAACCTTCTTGTTGAAATCTTCTGCATATCTTATGTGAATATTGTGCTTGCCTTCAGGATAAAGATTGATTCTGAAAGAATACACAGCATTAATAATGAAAATTTGTCCTGCCACAATTATAGTTTCTCATTTTTCATTCTATGATGAGTGAGTGTACACATACCTAGATCCCTGTATGTTTGTATGTAAATGAGAAACATGAACATTATCAACCAGCGGGTCTTTCTCTCCATACAGTACATATGTCGGGCATTTTATATCCTTCAGAATGTGTGAACAGATGTTGCCATCGTTGGCATTGAATACTGCCACCATGGCATCTATCCAGGCTGCCCAGAGCTTTGGGAACCCCTCTTCACCATATAATTCTATCATGGGCTTGCGCATTTTTTCCGACCATGAGCTCACATCTTTGATTTCTGAAATATTTTTTACAAGTTACTTGTAGCATCTACAGCATTTTGTCAGAGGTGATTATTTAATTATATTTTTTTATATTTACTAGCTGACCCGGAAAATGTTGTTTTGCCATATAAATAATTTCTAGTGAATATTAAAATCGCGATTAAAAAATAAGGGACGATGGTGGAAGGAAGAAAATTTAGAGTTGTACGTATTTTAATACCACATTATAAAAAGAACAAAATAAAAAATTGTGTTCATAAAATAAAATAAAAATATTTAGGATGGGTCACCTTAAAATTATGTAACAATCTGTTCTTTGACCCCCCAAATGTGCATATATTTTTTCATTTAAATGGAGGAGTAGGTACGATAACAAACACTGTAACACGAAATTTTTATATATTAGATTAAAATTATTATAGTATCAAATATAATAATAATTATCAATAGAAAATAAGATAAAATTAATCATATCCACTAAAGGGTTTTAGTGAGTTTAGATTTAATTAATAATATTAATTTTTATAATTTTAATAGTACCGCAGCATAGATACATTCATAAAGTTCTGCTACAAAAATCCTAGAGATTTATCACCAATATAATTTAATAGAAAATTAATAATAAAACCATGGTCAATAGAGCTTAAAGATTGAAATTTTGATTTGAATTTGATTTGAAAAAATTGATTTATGCAAATTGGTATCGTTTGTGATCATGGTTTGTTACATGGTTAAAAATGTACAAGGAAAGCTAATGTGGGCAGTAATAAATTTATATATAGACTAATATACGTTGCTAGACCGTCTTATTTGTTTTATCACATTCGCGTCTCATGTGTCTTTGACATAAGTGATTGTAAAAAAACTTAACTACTTATTTAACCTAAGCATTGAAGAATTGGTTATAACGACGAAAGCTACCCACCTACTAATTTAACAGACGGAAAGTCCAAACCCAAATATTATTAAGGCACGGCATGTAAACGGAAAAAGAAATGTTAATTTTATTGTTAGTCAGCTTTGAAATAATTCAAGAGGTGCCCATGCCATGACTATTTACTTACGTCAATCATAACTGGTATTCGTCGGACAAAAAACCTTTGAGCCGGTGACGCGAAATGCTTAATGAATCCAAATGGAGACCTGATAATGACCTAATGAATTGAGAGATCTAATACAATATTGGGAATTATTTTGAAAAATATTTTTCTATTTTGCATTTGCTTATTATTTGCTTATTACTTTTGGAACATTAACTGCCTTAATTGCTCCAAGGGCACAGACGTCCTCTTAGAATGAGAATTTAGGCCATCATACTCCACCACACTGGCCAATTGCTTGTTAGTGTACATAATAACAGAACGAGTTTACTACCGTAAAATAGTATGAGATAAAATAAAATAGGCAGAGCTGAATCAGTAGATATACCCGTAATGTAGTACCTAGGTACGGTGGACTATAAATATCTCTAACCAAAGCCAGACACACTAGGATCGTTAAATTTCGCGAAAATGTTTATACCTACGTTCCGTTTGATAATATTCGCTGGATCCTTGTGAATAATTTATACCGTTACAGACCCGACAATAATATTTACATTACACTTTTGTATTACAGGTAGGTAAGCATTAGCTATAGGTAAAGGTAGACTCACTGACTTAAAAGTGTATGAATTATAAACGTACTCATAAGTCTATTCCCGATTTAAATGCCCTGATTTAAACTATTCTATAATAGGTATTACCTTTAATATTACAGTTAATCACAACAGACACGCATTTAGGTACTACTAATGTATATTTCATAAGATATCCAAATGAGTGAGTACTTTACGTTACCAATTAATACTAACTTTCCGAAATGAATGGTTTTCTTGTTTATTTTTTTTTTTCTTTATTTCGGTATTTTTAGATATTTTTTTTTTGTAAATAGGAACGATATTATATGCAATTTGTTTATTGAAACCAGATTAGCGATGAAAATGGGTAAGTACATTACTACCTATAAAATATCCCTATTTTTAATTTAAATGACAAAATTCAATCGTATATTATTTTCATGATAATGCGGAAATGTGTATATTTAAATTTATTTTTTTATTACCGCAAGGCGAAAAGCAAAAGGTTGTGGCAGATAGGAAGGAAGTTTTTTTTTTACCACCGCGCCAAGGAATCGTCAAGCAAATCAATGTCAAATCAACATTTTCATTCTTTACGGTTTGGCTCGTCTTAACCTCACTTCTGCAAAATCTGTGTGTGTGTGCGCGTGTATGTCGTATCAACAGACTCAGTTCAGTTCCTTCTTCTACAATAGTCATTGTACACCTGGCGGGCTATCTACAACGGGCCTTACGTATTGAACCTCTGTCCATAGATTTATAAGCCTGTCCCTACGTAAACCTTGCAAACTATCAGATCCGGATATCTGGGAAGCGTGAGGTTATAGTGCAATCAAAAGCATAAATAAGCAGTCATCCTAAACCCTAAACACTTGTATTACAAAAAAATTTCTACAACTAGACCAAGCTTTACACTCACATTAAAATACCGGTTTGATGAAACAAGCCCACAAGGAAAAGTCCTAGAAACCTGAACAACAACTACAAATTGTTTATTTACCACAAAATACTTACAAGGTTTTCAATGTAAGAAGATAGAATACTATTTTAAGGTACAGATTTATTACTAAATGTGACTGTGACTACTGGTCTCCACAGGACCCCACTTCATCATGTGGGAAACGGCGGATCACCAGTTTACAATCTGCTATTAAAGGTATAGGTACTGGAACAACTGACCCCACCTCAATCCAGTGATCTACTAACTTAGACTCCTTCTCCTCTTCTCCTTCCTCCTTCTCATCAGATTCCCGAAATTCCTACAGGATCGGGACTTTCACGGGGAAAAGCATCTTAACAAATAAGAGTCGTTCAGATAGTTATGAAATTACGATTAATCTATTGCCAAACGAACAAAGTCGCAGGCACAGATTCCCTAAACTTCTTCGGGATCGGGACTTTCGCGGGAAAAAAGCGATTTAACAAATAAGGAGCAGTGACAGATTCCCGAAATTCCTACGGGATCGCATGCGCAGATTCCCGAAATTCCTACGGGATCGGGACAGAAAGATATGAAAATTGTGAGCAAAATTCCCACGGGACTTACACGGGAAAAACGGCATCTTAACAAATGAGTATCGTTCAGATAGTTATGAAATTACGATCAATGTATTGCCAAGATAGATTTCAGCTTGAAAAAATGGTATTTGTGAAACTTTGATCATCTGATCATGTTTAAAAGGCGCGATATAACCGAATTCCAAGCGAGCGAAGCCGCGTGCGGAATGCTATAAATAATAATACTTCATGACGCGAGCGAAGCCGCGGGTAAAAGCTAGTCCTAATGTATATACCTAGTTCTTCTGTGCACGTTTTTGCCACCCAGCTCCCTATAAACGGCTGGACCGATTTGGTTGAAATTTTGTACGTATATTTCAATGGGTTCCTGGATGGTTTGAAAATACAATTGGACCCGTTAGGAGGCGATGCTGTATGTCACCAAATTAAGGCATTGCGAAGTTCGCCGGGTCAGCTAGTTTCCATAAAATGTTTATAATTGCATAACGAGTTGCGTAATAATTTCTGTGGCCACTACACAGTTTTAATATAATAAATATTACTTTCAGGCTAGTCTCCACACAGCCCACGAGGTACGAGTAAGATTTGATACCATTCTAAGCGTCATGTCATATCAAAATAATTTATTATGTCATTTTATTATATACTCATTCATGGTAATTTTCAGGTCCCGAAAACTAAAGTAACTGAGGTAATTATGATGAATTTAAACACAAACACATCATATAAACCATTTGATATTTGATTGGTTAAACAAATACAACTCTTAGTCAAATTGAAACGTTTAACTGTGTAATCCATTTTTGGCATTATAATTAATTATGACTTTACTATACAATAATAGGTTTAGAATACGCTGTTTGATTACTAAATAAATAATTAAATTGTATTATAAGCGTTGGCCACAGAAAATAGTGGTGATGTGATGTGATGTCTTTACTGATGTACCAGAAGTGACCAAAACACGTTTAGGTATCAATTCATGAGATGTGTTCCTAATTTCTTTGAATAAAAATATATATAAACGATTTTCATCGATTTCAAATACGATTTTTATTTATGTTGCAGTGGGAATACGAAAAAGAGCCTTCGCCAGTGATGGAGTCGAAAGCCAACCAAACGTGTCCAGTAGAGCCACGTGATGCAAGCACATGTATGTACTCTCATAACTATATCGACGATTTTTATATTACACTAGCTGACCCGGCGAACTTCGTATCACCTAAAAATCTCATCATCAGATAACAATCGTCGTGGCCGAGGCCCGTAGGCATCTCAAGGAAAGAACGCTGGCTCGCCGAGATTTAAATGTTTCGCTGCTAATTACTTCTAACGACGATATCTCAAAAACAATTCATCTGATTGATATAGACATATGCCATCGCGGAATTTTTGTAGATCTTTTTAAGGTGTATAATATTGTAGTACATTATTTTGACCAGAGACCTCAGAAACTAATTTTGACTTATTTCGTAGGGTTTAGCCAGCGTTTGCAAGGTAAGCGCAAAAAGACATCACAAAAATTATCTGTGTTTCTCTTCTTTAATTATACATAAAAACCTTCCTCTTGAATCACTCTATCTATTAGAAAAAACCGCATCAAAATCCGTTGCGTAGTTTTAAAGATTTAAGCATACAAAGGGATAGAGAAATCGACTTTGTTTTATACTTTGTAGTGAAGTGCTCTTTGTGATATGATTCTTAGGAAACTCTAGTTTAAGCTTTAGTATTTTACCTTTGTCTACTACCTTCTCAATATTTTACAAATGTACGATACTTACCCATTGATATAAAATATATCAATGTACTTACCCAATCAGACGATATTTGGAGGGATTTCAGTTCTTCTAATTGGCGCATGTCTTTAATACGTCGTTACAAACTTACCTATCACTCAAAATTATACACCCTTTAAAAAATATTACCAGCTTTGAACCACCACAAATTATTTTTGACTCATTTGGAACACTAACACTACAATACCAGCAAAATATTGTTTATGTATATGATAGGTTAGTAATGTAAGAATAGTTATACTCATACTTTATGAAATATGCAACCATTGAGTTATTGTATATTTGTTTTTCTTTCTTGTTTGCATGTGCCCTGCATGTTCACAGAACAATACTTTATTGTTTGTGTTTATTAGAACAAAAACAAACTATTGACCACAACAGAACACTAATACTCCTACCGGAGCTTTTGACTTCACCATAAAAGTACAATACATACTCTGTATTGAATTGAATGCTCAGTTGAATTAATGATGTCTTGATCTTGACGTTGACGTAAACATGAAATAATATGTCAATTGACAGGAATCTACTGTCTACGTTTCTTTTTTCCTTGGACGAAGTATTGTACCTACTTGTATTAGATATGTACTACTTAGTCTGAGCTTTTTTCTATTTTCTATGTAGCTCACCCAACCCAAATTATAATTATATTAATAACTACCTGACCCGGTAAACGTTGTTTTTCCATATAAATTATTTTTAGTGAATATTAAAATCTGTAGCAAACCGCGCCGTTCGAACGTCCCGCGGTCGCTTACCACAGAGGGATGTCTCTGTAGGTAGAGCGCGCCAACCAGCGAGGCGGCCACAGAGAACATTTTAATTTATATACCTGGTGGCGGCCACGCCAGCCCGCCGGCGACCGACCGCGAGCTAATCACGCTACTCCCGCGCTCCTTAGAGTAATGATACTACCGCGAAAACTATGAAACTCCTCAAGTTCTGTACCTACGTTATGTTACTTAGCCCTTATTCAAATATAGGGAAATTATTTCTCACCCGACAATGATCTACATTTTGGTATTTTATAATTAATCGATAATCGATACTTGAAATTATTTCGATCCATCAAAAAATATACCATATTTTTTTAATTTCTGGCAACACTTTCTTCCTTAATGTCACATACCTAAACGTCAAAATCAGTTCAAACTTCGAGGTCCGTTTTTATGTAACCTATGTTTATGTTCTCTCACTCTCATAATAACCTAACCTATGTTCTCTCATATAAATTCAGCATTCTACAAATTTCATCCGCTAATGGGTTGAAAAACATTTATAATATTGTTAAATGTTCTTTTTAGAAACAGGTAATGGACGTGGTACACCACCAGTCTGAACTGCGCAACACAAAGGATCGTCCTGAAAATCAGCGGTCATGGTTATCCGTGACCATATGCTGAGGGCGGTCCTTTTTCGTCCGCTTTTATTGTAGCGAGGTTTCTATTTTTAATTACGATTTTTTTATATATCTCCTATGTCTGTTACAGTAAGCTTGACGAAATAAATATCTTCTTATTCTTATTATTATTCTTAAAAATCGACTTACTAAATCAAAAGATATTAGTATTTCAATGAAACCAAAATTTATCATCAGATCATATGTATTTGGACTTTAAAATGTTGTTTATCAATGACCACGCTAACGAAGTCGCGGGCACAGCCCGTACCTATTATAATACAAACAAAAGTAATTGTGTGAATTAATTAAATGTGAGAACGCTCACAATCAAACAAGCAGGCAGCGCGTCGGCGGCGGCGCGGCTTACTCAATGTCAGGAAACATTCTAATTCAGAGCATTCCCTGTTTAATTAAGGTCGTACAAAATACCGACGTCTCGGTAATAAATTGAAAATTAAGTCCTCAAAGGAACATAAGTAGAGTTTCTTCCGAATTCTTGCCGATTTATCGCTAAACAATCAAAGCGCTCGAAACAACATGGCGGGCGTATCTTGGAACTAAACGGAAAGTTTGGAAAGGAGGACGCTAATGAAGTAAGGGGTTCATTTCATCTCGAATTTTACTTTATGTGGTTATTGCTTGCGCGGTCGTGGGCCACGTTGCCGCGGCTGTTTTTCTGGCCTTAAACTCGGCATAAACGGGCACAAAAACCCTCGAGGTAAGATTCAACGTTTCAGTTCGGAAAGCGTACAGAAACAAGTATAATGAGTTGCCGAGGTTTCTGTTTTTGTTGCAGCCGCGTGTTTCACCGCAATACGATCAAAAGGGGAAATGACAACTGATTTTACATTAACATTAGAATAATTTTTTTTTCTGCAACCCATTTAGTTAGTCATTG
>DWLP01000031.1:0-10605 GCA_018245375.1 Piruna aea mexicana
AAAGCGTTGTTTCACTGCAGAAAAAACCGACCGTCAAAGTTGTCCGGGCTGCCAGTAGGAAGCCACATGTTATCCCATGTTGGTTAACTATTAATTATGATGTTTCTCATTATTTAAATACCGTATCTATTCACTTATAACCGAATTCATTGCACAGAACGAGCGAGCGGGCCGCCATATTTTCCGAAATTCCTGAAATGTATTAATCGAATACACATAAATAAACGAAGTCAGTTTATTGATTACATACCTATATGTAGTGGTCATTTACTTTTCTGTATCAATTTTTTTTAGTCTTGATTTGTCTTGTGAACAATAGAGCTAGAGTTACCTACATTATTATTTCCTGTGATATATGGTATCATGCGCGTCAGATATCTGCATCACCTGTTTACTGTACAAAAACAAGTTTAAAATAGAAAAGGATCCTGGCCAAATTGTTACTATAAAAGCGGAATATACATTCCATAAGGTCAGAGCAAAGGCTTTTACTAGCCATATGAAACAAAAACCAGAAAGTTCCCTGTCCCTATGCTTTGATCTGCAGCAAGTTCAACCCCTGCCAAAGACCCCCATACAAGAGAACTTCTATCTGAGACAAATCAGCTTCTACGCATTGTGTATTACAGAAATTGAGACGCAACACCCTTATTTTTACGTGTGGAGTGAAAATATGACAAAAAGAGTATCTACAGAAATATCATGAGCGTTATTGAGTCACTTGCTCTCCCTCGACTTAAATGAGATAGAAGTTTTACGTCTTTTCGCAGATGGATGCGGAGGGCAAAATAAAATTTCCCATGTGATACATACATTAATCTTTTGGCTCAGAAATCATGCTCCTTCTAATCTCGATAAAATTATTGTGACTTTTCCTGTACGAGAGCATAGTTATTTGCCCGCAGATAGGGTCGTATTGCCGCCGTATGTTGTATACAAATCTGAAGCCTTATGGAGTCAATGGGTTGAAGGAGGTCCGGATGAAGCTCGTTATAACAGAACCAAAAGTGGATGGTTCGATTCAAGTTCATTTTTTGACTGGTTCACTACTATAATTGTACCATGGGCACGAAAACTAGAAGGAACCAAGATTATGATTGGTGATAATTTAAGTACCACCTCAATCATGAAGTAGAGCTGTGCGAAAAGTATAATATAAAATTTGTACTTTTGCCATCAAACTCAACACAACTAACCCAACCAATCCAAGGGATGCTAAGTGCTTACGAAGCTTGGAAAAAATTAGAACAAGCATACGAAGATAAGGGACTTTGCAGGAGACTAGGTCTATGAAGAAATCTTTTTACCATGAAGTTGGCTGAATGTGATAATAATATTATGGATACGTATTTATCCAAGATCACGGAGACAACACAACAGCTCAGTGACATTGGATCTCCACTAGAGGATGACTTCGTTGCAGTCATCATGTTGAGCGGTTTGCCTGCAGACTATGATCCGTTGATAATGACGCTTGAAAATAACAACGCGAAACTATCAAGTGAGAACGTGAAGGTAAAGCTATTGCAAGAGTCCCAGAGGCGCAATAGTAACGAAGATGTTTCGGTTTTTACTGCAAGTAAAAGTATAAGATGCTTCAAGTGCAAGAAACCTGGCCATGTGATGAAGGACTGTTCGAAACATTGCAAGAGCAAAGTCAAGACAGTGCCCAAGAAAGCGAATGCGAATATGGGCAGGGCATCGGGTAGCAAAGAGGCAATGCTTTCTACTTTTTCTGCATCGTTCAATGATGAAACTTGGTGTGTTGACTCTGGAGCAACTAATCATATGTGCAACAACAGGAGCTTGTTTCATGATTGGGTTTCGATCGATCCAATCGAGGTAAAACTTGCGAATGGAGATAAATTGTCAGCTGTTGGTAAGGGTAACGTTAAAGTTAGGCTACAAAATAATAGCATAAAAATAATTGGTTGTGTTTATTATGTACCTAGACTTTGTTGTAATTTGTTGTCAGTTGGTGCTATGACACGTAAAGGGCTTCAAATTATATTTAAGTCCAAACGATGTACTATTTTAGATGAGGGCAAGGTTGTAGCAACTGCAACATATATTAATAATGTGTTTCAGTTAGATGCTAAGGAGTTTATAGCTTCTAATGTGTCAGAAGGTGCCACATATCCAGCGATCAGTGCTTCATCGGCAGAGGTGAAGGCAACTGGTAAGGATACTCAGGAGTTATGGCATCGGCGACTGGCTCATCTAAATTCTAGAAGTATGTACGTCATGAAGAAAGGTATGGTTACTGGCATAAATTATAATGATAATGACTATCAGTCATGTGAAGCTTGCGTTAAGGGGAAGCAAGCTAGGACTCCTTTTCCAAAGAAGTCTGAGAGCAGGTCTAATGAGTTGCTTGGGCTAGTACATTCGGATCTGTGTGGACCAATGCAGCAGAAATCATTAGGAGGTGCAAAATATTTTTTGACCTTTATTGACGATTTTTCAAGAAAGACGTTTGTTTATTTTCTTAAGTCTAAAACAGAGGTATTTGAGAAATTCAAACTATTCAAAGCCCTTGTAGAAAATCAGAGTGGTAAGAAAATAAAAGTACTGAGAAGTGACAACGGTCTCGAATATGTCAATAATGCTTTTCAGGATTTCTTGAAACGTCATGGGATCGTACATCAAACTACAGTGCCATATTCGCCTGCTCAAAATGGAGTAAGCGAGAGAGCGAATAGGACAATTGTAGAAAAGGCAAGATGTATGATGCAAGATGCTGGTTTAGAAAAAGTTTTCTGGGCGGAAGCGGTATTGACGGCTGTTTATATTAAGAACAGGACCCCTACGAAAGCGGTGTTCGGCAAAACACCAGAGGAGAGATGGACGGGAAAGAAGGTAAATGTAAGCCATTTAAGAATCTTTGGTTGTATAGCATATGCAATGGTACACCACAGAAAGAAACTTGACGCTAAAAGCAAAAAGTATATTTTTGTTGGTTACTGCGAGGACAGTAAGGGTTATCGACTCATAGATCCAGATTGTCCAAATAAATGCACAATAGCTAGAAATGTCACTTTCTTTGAAAATAAATTCAAGTCAACCGTCTCATCCAATACCATGTCAAATGATGACATTGTTACTCCTCCGCTGATATCGCATTGCTCATCAGAAAATAAAATTGATGACAATGTTGAGGAGATTGCACAGCATACTGGCCATTCAAGTCATCACTCAATCAGAGAGCCGTCTGTAGATAACACTGACAAGAGTGATACATCACTGTCATATACAGATTATTGTTCGGATGATACATACGTTCCAGGGCCTTCGGATATTGATTCGGAAGACTCAAACACCCACAGCTTTGGAAGCGCTAGTGCCAACGACTCAGCGGAATTTGCGATGACACTAGGGATGCGTAGTCCTGGATGCGATGAACCGTTAACAGTAAAGCAGGCATTGAGTGGTAGAGACGCTGATAAATGGCATGCTGCGATGCAAGATGAGTATGATTCATTTAATAAAAATAAATGTTGGACCTTAACAAACTGTAAGGATGGTCAAAAACCCGTAAAATGTAAATGGGTGTTTAAGATAAAACGGAGCCTTGACGAAAAGATCGTTAGGTATAAGGCACGTTTGGTGGCGAAAGGATTCACACAAAAATATGGAATTGATTACCATGAAACTTTTGCTCCGGTCGTTCGACATTCAACAATAAGAATGTTATTTGCCATAGCGGTGGAACGTGATCTCGACATCGATCAGTTGGATGTAAAAACTGCTTTCTTAAATGGAGATCTGTCTGAAAACATTTTTATGGAGCAGCCGGAAGGATTTGTTGTAAAGGGGAAGGAAAACTTGGTGTTTAAGTTAAACAAATCCATCTATGGGCTTAAGCAAGCTGCCAAATGTTGGTATGACAAGATAGATGGTATTCTCACGAAGAAAATGGGTTTCGAGAATTCATCTGTCGAACCTTGTGTATATTTTAGAAATAAGGAAGGAAAGCTTACTATAATCACAATATATGTTGATGATATACTTTTATTTACGTCCTCTGACAAAGACAAAAGAGAGATCAAAGAAAAGCTTAAACAAGAGTTTGAAATAAAGGACTTAGGGATCGTCCATGAATTTCTAGGAATGAGAGTGTGTAAAGAAAAATTTAAAATCACACTTGATCAATCGGATTATATACGAAAAGTTTTGAGCAGGTTTAACATGGAAAACTGTAAGCCGGTTGGAACTCCGATGGAACCTGGTCTCAAACTTGAAAAGGCTGAAAAGAGTTCTGATGATTGTGAATATCGGCAATTGATTGGCTGCCTCATGTACTTAGCAGTCTGCACCCGGCCGGATATTGCTTACGCGGTAAGTTTTTTGAGCCAATTTAATAATTGTTTCTCGGACATTCATTGGAAAGCCGCTAAAAGGGTGCTCAGATATTTAAAGGGGACAGCAGATCATAGACTGATTTTTAACAAATCTGGCCTAGAGGTTGCTGGATATGCTGATGCGGATTGGGCCTCTTGTGAAATTGATCGCAAGTCATATACAGGCTATTTGTTTAAAATAGGGAGCTCTGTAGTCTCATGGGAGAGTCGAAAGCAAAGAACTGTTGCTTTGTCTTCTACAGAAGCTGAATATATGGCACTTTCTGACGCTAGTAAGGAAGCTTTATTTATTCGTAGATTTCTTAAAGAGTGTTTAAAGTTAGATTGTGTTATTGATCTGTATAATGACAACCAATCAGCACAGAAGTTGTGCATGAATTCAATGTTTCATTCTCGGACGAAACACATAGATATCAGACATCATTTTGTGCGAGATATTGTTAAAAGAAATTTTGTAACGATTAAGTATCTCTCAACTGAAAAAATGATAGCTGATATTCTTACAAAACCATTAGCAAAGCCAAAATTTGAGACATTGTTAAAACAATTAAATGTTAAGCATCAGTCAGTCGTGCAGCGCGACAGAGTGCGTACGTGTAGTAGTTGCGGACGGGGTGACTCATAGTTGAGAAGGTACAATGACCTCGACTACAGTGAAATGTTCGAATTGTAACGTGGTAATCAGTGAAGTATTGGCATTTGTGCAAAATGTGATGGACTACATGGACGAGGAGAGCATACATCAATTGTGCACCACGGCTTTCACAAAGGAAGAATTAATGAAGGCGAAATCACTTTTATACGATGCTATTACCGGCTTAGACAAACCACCGAGAAGAAAAGAGTGCAAGAAAAAGATGTCGCGGGATCTGGATGACATCATTTATAAGATGAAGACCACAGAACCGGACAAGATTCCAATATTTGTAGCTAAAGAGCTACATAAACTACCCCCGGTCACATTTGATCATGTGGATGTAACGCGTTTGCTGAAGGATATTCTTAAATTGCAAAATCAATTTAATGCGCTAGAAGCAAAAGTGACGCCAATAGTGAATATATTTACGTCTAACCCTAACGTTGGCACTAAGAGAGGCGCATACCTAGGAAGTAGTCCACCAATGGACAGTGGGCCTATCGGGCTACAATATATTAGTCCACCGCAAAAATCAGCTGATCGTAGGGTAGATGACTGCACGAATACGGAATACACGTCACTCGATGAATCAACAAGTGGTGAGTGTAACCCTATCTCACTCTGTCAAACGAATAGTGACGAGATGGAAGAACATCGGCGCGTGGAGGCCCAAGTGACCACCTCGGTTTCGTTAAGTGCGAATGTAAGCTTCGGCGACACATATCAAAGGCACAGCGATAAGGAGGGTGTGAGCGAGATAGCATCACAGCGGCGACCGGAGGAGGCCACTTTGAATACGGCGGTTTCGGACAAACCGGTTAGCCCGCCTTTGTGTTCCGAGCAGGCTGCGCCTGAGCGCGAGAGTACGAGCCGTATGACTCATTGTTATAACGATGCGGCGGCGTGCAGTAGCCAAACAAATAGTGATCGCTCCAAGATAAAAACGTTTTCGCAAAAAGTTCGTGAGGAAGGGGATTGGAAAATACAAGATATGTCGTCAGAATGGAAAATAGCACAAAGAAAACGACTGAGAAATAAATTCTTAGGGTTAGAAGGGAAGGCTACAATTCAACCAAATGAAAAGTTTAAAGCGGCTGATGTTCGTACTCCGCTGTTTATTAATAACGTGGATATTAGTACTAGTGAGCAAGACATACTCACATACATACGACAAAAAACGAATGTGACTGACGTGACACTAAAGAAAATTCTAATGAAAAAACCAAAACGCTATAATGCTTATAAAATTTTTGTACCACACAATAAATTACACTTATTTCTTGACAAAGATATGTGGCCTGAAGGAATTCGATTTAGAAAATTTATATATTTTGGAAGGGAAAATTATGAGCAAAGGGTTAATGAGAATAAAAAGTGGTTCGATGACAAGGTACAAAGCGAATCTAATGGATAGTTTGTCATCAACTATAACAACTTTTAACTGCCGATCACTCAAAAGATCTGTAGATTGTGTTAGAAGGCTGTGTAAGTCAGCGGACGTGATAGCATTGCAGGAAACGTGGCTGCTACCACAGGACATTCCTTTCCTGGGAGACGTCGATCCCGAATTCCAGTACACAGGCAAGTCCGCAGTGGACACGGGAGCGGGTATACTACGTGGTCGCCCGTATGGAGGCGTGGCGCTGCTGTGGAGGAAGAGTGCGTTTAGCTCGGTTTCGGTAGTACAAACTAACAGTGTGCGAATAGCAGCAATAAAAATAGGGTTGTCGGATCGTGAGCTGCTGGTGGTTAGTGTGTATATGCCGACAGATAGCCTTGAAAACCACGCGGATTTCACAGAGTGCCTCGGTGAGTTAGCGGCTATTGTTCAAGCGTGTGACGTTGATGCGGTATTCATATTGGGTGATTTCAATGCGCACCCAGCGACACGTTTCGGTAAGGAGCTCGAACTTTTTTGTGTAGAACAGAAGTGGCGGTGCGCAGATATTGAGATTTTGGGGGTAACGTCGGACTCGCACACCTACGTAAGTGATGCTTATAACACTAAAAGTTGGCTGGACCATTGTGTAGTGTCGGAAGCTGGATGGAAAATGGTAGTTAATATACAAATAAAGTATGACGTTTACTGGTCAGACCATTTTCCTATGGAAATAGAATGTAATTTTAAGTTAATGACTAAAAAATATGTATGTAGTAATTTTATGACTAATGATGTTGTGTGGGGACTGAGAAATCAGCAACAGGTAAAATTATACCGGGACTACTGTAGTACAAAATTGTCAGCCTTGGAGCACTGTGAGCAGCTTCAAAAGTGTCGTGATTTGCATTGTTATGACTTAGCACATAGGACCTTGATAGATAATCTGTATAATACTGTCATTGATGTTTTAAAAAATGCTTCTAAAGCAAGTAATAATGTAAATCGCTCAAAAAATAAAAAACGGGTAATTGGATGGAATCAACATGTAAGGGGCGCACATCGGGAGGCCCGACTAAGCTTCCAGAACTGGGTTTTGCAGGGTAGACCAAAAACAGGTGACATATTTAATAGTATGATAAAGACGAGGAAAGAATTTAAAACAAAGTTAAAATGGTGTCAGGATAATGCAGAAAAGCTGAAATTAGATATGATTGCATCACATCATAAAAACAAGTGTTTCGGGGAATTTTGGAAGCAAACCAGCAAGCTGAGCCCCCGAGCGACCTTGCCTGTAAGTGTGGACGGTTGTAGTGAGCCCCTTGCTATTGCTGAGTGCTTTAAAAATCATTTTATGGTTAAAGCATTAGCTATACCATCTGAGGCAAAGTCTAGTGTCCGTCAATGTCCATTAAGTGGTCAAATGCCTACAATAGGGAAATCTTCCGAAGGCGAGTGTGTGACCTTCAGTGTTGAAGAGGTGAAGGATGCTGTAAAGGGCATGACACGTGGTAAATCACCGGGGCATGATTCACTGAGCATTGAGCATTTGCAGTATGCGGGTGAGCAGTTATGCCAGGTGTTGGCCGAGCTCTTTACAGCCTGTGCAAATCACTCATACTTGCCTGAGGAGATGATGAGAACCCTTGTCGTACCCATAGTCAAAAATCGTACAGGAGACGTGTCTGATAAGACTAATTACAGACCTATATCGTTGGCCACAGTAGTAGCTAAGGTGTTGGACCGTGTGCTTGAGAAACGTATAAGTAAACATGTAAAGTTACACGACGCACAGTTTGGATTTAGACCTGGGCTGTCTACGGAGACAGCGGTTCTGTGCCTCAAGCATACGGTACGATACTATACAGATCGAAAAACACCTGTCTACGCATGTTTCCTCGATCTGTCTAAGGCCTTCGATTTGGTCTCCTACGATAGACTATGGGTTAAAATGGAGGAGGAGACCACGATACCAGGAAAATTGATAGGACTGTTCCGATACTGGTACAGTCATCAGAATAATATGGTGAGATGGGCGGGCTCACTAAGTGACCCATACACTCTGGAATGCGGGGTGAGACAAGGTGGGTTGACCTCACCAAGGCTCTTCAGCTTGTACGTCAACGGGCTGATTGAGGAGCTCAGCAGCACCAGGGTAGGATGCTCAATAGATGGCACATTTGTAAATAATATAAGTTATGCGGATGACATGGTGTTGCTGAGCCCTTCAATCAATGGGTTGAGAAAACTTATTGCAATATGTGAGCGGTACGCGGAGGCCCACGGTCTCAGGTATAATGTGGAAAAAAGCGAGGTGCTTCTGTTTAAAGCCGGCACTAAAGTACACCAACCGACACCACCAATCACGTTAAGGGAAACCCCACTAAAGTTGGTGTCGCGTTTCAAATACCTGGGACATTGGGTCACCGCTGACCAAACTGATGACGTGGACGTGGAGAGGGAACGCAGGGCGCTGGCAGTCCGGAGTAATATGCTGATCCGCAGATTTGCCAAATGTACATCTGAAGTTAAGCTGACGCTGTTTAGGGCGTACTGTCAGACATTTTACACCGGCAGTCTGTGGATCAGGTATACGAAAAGGGCTTACAGCGTCCTGCGTATCCAGTATAATAATGCGTTCCGGGCGCTGATGGGGCTGCCGCGGTACTGCAGCGCCTCAGGGATGTTTGCGGTGGAGCGCATTGACGGCTTTCATGCGATCATGCGCAAACGAACAGCATCCCTGTGGCGGCGGGTGCGCGACAGCTCCAACAGCATAGTGCGGACTGTGGCGGAGAGGTGCGACGGTCCCATACTGAAACATTGGACCGCATTACATATGGGGCCCTCGCGCCTATCTGCCAAAATGTAATAATGCCATATTGTAGTGTATTTTATCCGTTTGTGCTTTTTGTGTGTGTCTTACTAACATTGTTTATAAGTCTTTCAATTGTTACTAACCCTATGGATGCAAATCTGAAATAAATGTTATTATTATTATTATTATTATTAAAAAGTTTCAACTTTTAAAAAATTTCGTTATGTTATTTTTTCGATACGAACCTTGCATAACAGATTTTGGAGCTCGTAGAGCTCAACAATGCACTTCGGCGCGTTTCGAATGCAGATAGCGGGAAGTTGTAGGGATGGTCTGCAGGGTCAACCACTTTTAGATTTTTTTATTTATATTTCGTTTATTCATTTAGGCATGTTAAGCGAATTCGATATTTTCTTTTTTAAATATCATACAACAAATTCCTCAGCCGTAACCAGTACTGAGCAGCAGACATTATTTTGATTGATAGCTGGTTATAGCACGAAATCTACAAGATCAACTTGCGAGTACACTAAATTATCTATAAATATTATTATATTGCGTTATGTTCGCAGATTCGCTCGCGTGGATATGGGTATTTTTTCCATGGCTCCGTCCTCGTAAGAGATGTTTTTCATACGGAATTATCATTCATTATCATTTTACCATTTAAGTCAAATGGTTGGTTTTGAAAACGAAATTCCAGGGCTTAAGTTAACGCCAAATTCCTTAATAATTTAGTATAACATAATCGATCCGATCAACCTGATACAGAGCTACGTATAAATAATTTAGTAATTATAGAATGGTAGGAAAGCAACAAACCAACCAACATACTTTCGAGTTTATAATATTGGTAAGAAGTAAGGATGGTTGGATATTGGAAAATGAAATCAAATTCTATCGAATCGGCAAATTTATTTTTTTGAACCTACTGTCAATTGTATAGAATTGCGTCTTGCCATAACAAACAGACCAATAATTCTAAAAAAATAGTTTTGTACAGTATTTCGACACCACACTGCAAGTAATTCTTTTCTTTTTATTCTTTCTTTTCAAATTTTTAAGTTATTTACTTGTATTTACATTAAACTGAAGAAGACTTAACACTGTAAGACTTTTAATAAGCCGAAATTACTACCTCTCGTACCTACATTTTCATCGTTGTAAACATCGCGTAGAAAATTTTCCAGGCTGATTTGGAAATAGCCTTCACGAAAATACAGTGTGTGAAATATGTTCGCGCGCGTGTAAATAATTGAATGGAAGGAATGTCCGCAAGGTTTTGTAAAATCAATTTAAACATTAATAGAATCGTAAATAATGTGCAACTTTATTCACGATACGATATAATATATCAGTAACCACTGACATATATATAGTACGCATAGTAGGTACATATAATAGAGGTCAG
>DWLP01000032.1:0-10599 GCA_018245375.1 Piruna aea mexicana
GGTATATACGGCATAATAAATACTATTGTGTCTAAATGACGGAGACACAGTTCCACTCCAATCACATTGTTTTTGCCTCTGCAAATTACAAATCATACATTTATCTCATATTCTGTGCATTGAATACAGGTAAATAAACATGCAAACTAAACATCTGTTAAGTATAAAATGGGAAAGTCCTTGATATATATAATCATAGGATAGACTGTTATCATAGCAATATCCTTACTAATATTATACATGTGAAAGTGTGTTTGTTGGTTTGTCCCCTTTTCACGCTTCAACAGAGCTATGGATCGATGAGATCTTTTGCACAGAGATAGAGAGAGACTTTAGAGAGAGACTTAGGCTACTTTTTATCCCAGAAAAATATGCAGGTATGGAATAAAAACGTAACTACTGATACATCGATGAAAAATTGATTAATTGATCAACAAAAGATTTTTAATCGATCGTTGGTTGTTGGTTTGTCGACAATTCACATTTTAACAACATCCGTATGAAAAAACGACTAACACGCGGGCGGATCCGCGGGAAAAGCTAGCTAAAAATAAGAGATAGCTTTCACAAGGTTGTTGTTAACAACAATCAACAATAACCGATTCCCTTAAATGTATATCAAAACTTAACAACACTCCATGGAAAAGACCCTTACCCCATGTCCTGAAGGCACTTGAGCTCATGCTCAATCCTAGCGGGGTGTGACGTGGGCACCAGGTGTTTTATAGCAAACCATCTCTTCTGGTCATCGCTCAGCTGCGAGTGCTGGCGCAGGGAGCCCAGGTACACCGAGCTGAATGTGCCCTCGCCTATCTTACGATGAACCTCAAATATCTTGTCCAGTTTTGGTAACTTGTACAGCAGCTCGTTGATTTGTTGCCCTGCAACCAAACACAACATACACCTGTCCACCCGCAAATAAAAACAGACTGCAGTATGTGGCACACTTTCACTGACATTCAAAGTGTTCTTTGAATGATAACACTTATTTGGTTTCGTGTTGAACAAATTTATTATTAAATATTTCAAATCAAATGGATATGTATCTCAAGCCCTTCAATGAGAAGTTCATAGTAAATAACCTTTAAAAGTTATCAAGAATAATGAACCTACTTTCCACATCATCTTTATACAAAAGCGGGTGTTCGGTTTTCTTAGTAGATTCGGTCAGACCGTTTCTGTCGGCTTCTAAGTTCTGCAAGGTTCCTTTTTGAGCTTTCAGCACTTTGGCCTCGATACCTCTAATCCTGGACATCACGTATACACAAAAGTCACAGTTAACAATGTCTTGTTTTCTTACGACATTTTATCAAAAACTTAGTCAAATATTCACTTTTGTCGTAAAACGTCAAGAAACAATAGAATAAATTAGAAAAATCTTGAGAGAGAATTGAAAATAATTAGGAAATAATGTGAAGTGAACATGAAAGCAAAACAAAAAAAAAGCTGCTGATCTATCTATGGCACAGAACAAATATACTCGCGGAGAAGAAAGCCAACTTGATACAAAAAAGCGAGGGAACCAATTTAGAGCTTTGACTTGGACAGGGGGCCATAGACAGGTGGCGCTAGTAGTATGTTGGCGGGAACTTTAAATAATTTCCGCGGAAAATTTAAACGAGTACTTCAGATTCCTTAGACCAGATGTGCACTTGTGGTTTTTGGTCGTGCGTTGAAAATACCTGCGACGCTGCGAAGGCTTCTTCCATAACGCATAAACCGCACGACCAATAAACCACAAGTGCACACCTGGTCTGCTGAATGGAAAATCTGAAAAAATTAAAATTAATTGAAATAGTTTAAGAGTTTAATTGAATTGAATTGTTTTTAGAGAGAATCTATTTCTTCCATTTAAAAACAACAATATTAGTAATGAAACTTAAGTTACTAAACATTGATTACAATGAAACAATATAAATACTATCTGATAGTTTATTTAAAATATATAATACTGCAGCAGGTGTACTTAAATAATCACTTCCACAATCACCAAAAAGCATAAAGCAGACATTAATTATTCATATTTTATTTCACACGCCAGTTTGTAAATCAAGAAATCGACATTATTTATTGGAAACAAATGGACCGATTATCAGAGTTACATTTTTGACATCTACGACAAACCTCGAATATGACTGAGGAATCCTCATAATATAGAAACTTATATCTAATGAGAGACCAAACAAAAATATGACTTAATGAAAGTAGAATATACTATTTCTATCAACCCGAAGGAAGTTCTTATCAATTAATGATAACAGGAACTTGGAAAATTTTCGAGGTGGTAAGTATTCATATTTATTTGTATCACTTATATTTTAATTCCTGACATTATAACATTAATAAGATAAAGTTCCTCGAATTTGGGTTTAGTTGGACTTCAACTAAGTACCTTTTTAATATAGATTTATTTATTGTCAACTGATTTTACATAACAGAAACGGTATCCAGTCTCCCTCTGCGGGCGTTTAATTTTGTATTATATAATTCGTATACTTTTATAACAATAACTTTTATTCATTTTCAGATATCAAAATTTTCATGTCAAAACATATTACATTACATTACTATTAATATTACATATACCAACATTATTCATATTAAATTAGATATTTGTATTGAAAATTTATATTCAATTGAATTATTTATTTATTTTTATGTTATTATAGAAAATATGATCCTGAGTAATTTCTTGAAGTTTTTGGGTATTTTATTGTAAAATTGCACAGCCATGGTGCCTGTTATGGATAGTCTTAGTTTGTTCCAGGGGGGCGATAAGGTGTACTTTCTTCTGGAATTGTATTTGCTATCGCTCTTTTTAAACAAAATTTGTTGCTTTCGTACAAACATGGATATTTCTAATTATGTAAATACAAGGTACAGTGAGAACTTTTAGTTTTTTGAAGCAAGGTTTGCGTCGTATTTTTGATATCGTACGTTATGGCATAACAGTAGTTCCTGTACATTAGTTGCACTGCCCCAAATAACAATGCCATATTTCAACTAGGAACATGCATGCATATGCATAGTACGATGAAAGTGCAATATTCATGTTAGTTTTTTTTTTATTTCCCTTAAACCTTATACAAATTTATTAAGCTTGATTTTAATATTATCAATATGCAATCTCTATGTCATGTTAGAGTACAAATACCTAATAATATAAAATTGTCTACTATTTCAATGTCCTTGTTATTTTTAAAATCAAAACTCTTTTTGTCGTGGATCGAATTGCATTATTTTTGTTTTATGGAATGTATTATTAAATTATTATTATTTAGCCTAATTAATAGAAGTCAGGTAGCAAACGACTTGCAGCTCCACTCATCCAGGTAGTGGATGACATGACATCTCATGACATCTGTGACAAACTTCGAACACGACTTAGCAATAGGACTGGGATTAAGGGTAAATTGGCCAGTTAGTGGAAGATTTAAGATTAGGCTGTGTTAATACACGGTCTTAGTAATGTCCAATTAGTACTTGGTAGTAAAAGTCCAACTTGAAGTTGGTCACAGATGCATTGCTTCCCTTGAAGACTAAGAACTAACTAAAAAAAATCCTGGGTACGCCTATATTAAATACCATTATTAAACCATGGACCTATAAAAAAGAAGACGGAACGTCGCTAAAAAGCAAGTGAAGCACCACAATGGCATCGGTGTAACTGTGTGTGAGTGAATATGCCAATCGTGATTGGTAATGGCGCGCGGATGGGCATCCTTGGTATGAATGTGTGCTGTTTGCATTTAGCTGATTGGGCATACTATGGTGCTTCACTTTCTTATTCTGATGACTCCGTCCGCCTTTTTTATAGGTCCATGTATTAGACATACAACATACAATACACTAATAGATCTATTCATAACGTAGTTGGGTGGTAGTAGTGGTACCGCCTCAGGTAGACAGTTTATCGATTTTACCACATTCTACATTTTATTGATGGGCACTTTTCGATTAGGCGATACGGTGGCGGTCTGCTAGTCCAGTACAATTAGATAAATTATCACTTGGGACTAATAACGAGAAATCTGGATTTTATTTTGTTTTGGGCTATCTTCAGAACCAGATATATTGAAAAATGCAATGCTATACTTCAGCCACGGATCGAAGCGACGTGAGGTAAACAAACCGATATTAGGGTCATCAAAACTCTGGCACTGTAAAAACTACTAATTTTCGTGTTCTCACTTACATTTGTACGATTAACTTCAATATTAAATAGTATTGTTATTTTTAGAGCAAATAAGTCTGCAAGAGTCTGATTTGACTAAAGTACATTCCGTTAAAAAAATATGGATGCATTTCGTAAAATCTCATTTATTAATGAGATTCTATACGTCATTTTAAAATCAGCAGCATACACTTTTTATCCCGTTTATTTAAACAAAACCAACCGTTTCGTTTCATTCAAAGCAGAAAATTATATTTTATAAATTCGGTATTTTCTTAATTGCTCCACTATTTTACTACTGTCTACTATCGTTAAAATAAGTAACATTTTTACATTATTTTGCAAACTTTTACCTTAATAACAACGATAAAGTATAATCGACGCCAGCCATTGGGCTATGAACGATATTTTTAATAGAGGATATTGATCAAAATCAATTTTATTTTCATAATGATGAGGATTATCCTCGTCATTATGAAAATTTATTTTTGATAAATTTCGTGCCGACAATAAAAGGTTATTGTTAGATGCCCGTCATCGGTTGCCGAGCAACGAATGGTTGGCGTTTGTTTGTAAACATTCTTCTTCCGCTTTGGCTGAAGTATACATACGGTATTTTTGCAATTTAAAATTTAATGTCAGATACAATTTCACTTTAAAACTATGATTATGTTTTTCGAATAACAAATTTGTAGCTGAGCAGTTTTGTAGGAAATCTGCTAAGCTACAAATGTTACTGTAATAAACAAGGAACTACGATTGCAGCAAAATCCAGCTTTCCGGATGTAATTCCGAAATGAAAATATAATTGCATCGGATTATAAATAGGTATGGCAGATCGAAACCCTCGATGTTGTACAACATAGGCTAGTCGAAAAATGTCCAACTAAATTTATCATTTGTGCTGCAGTATATCCATTTTTCTCCTCAAAGCGGCCTTAGAGGATTCCTCAGCAAACTGTCGATTTCTTAATGTACAAAACCTTTATATACTAATGTAAAATACACTTTTAGAAATATATATAATATTAGGCTCCTTATGCTCTAAACAATCGTTTAAGAAACTGAAGTAGATAGATGTGTTAATGACACCAATTATATGTTCCCTAATATTTTTTTATATGCCTTATCCTTTAAAATAGAACTTATGACGTCGGCACATTTTTCTACACATATTATAAATGCTTTTGAGGCATAATATATCAAAGATTTTGTTTTTTCGTTGTATTCTTTAAAATTGATAAACATGTGCTCCGGCAATTGCGTTTCTGAATGAAGCACTGCATTATAACAACCGACAAGTTTTAAATGGTTTGTTTTTTAAAATAAATCCACAGACATATGCACATGCTTGTATTTCGCTACTGATGTCATCTTCGTGGAATGTGTGATCAATATCTTTGAGCAAATTAAATGTACCTGTTTTCTCTGTGCATATGTCTGTGGATGGTGTGAGAAAAAGTTTATAATTAGTGATTAACACATCATTTTCGTCCTTCTCACAGTTTCCTACAACAATATGGGGCAGATTGCTGGGCACAGCCGTTTTTAGGGCACCAATAAACTGTCCAGTACTTGGGTTTGTATTTGTGCCACAGTTGCCTCTAATACAACCAAATAAATTTTCTAGTGGATCTTGCTGTATTCTTCTTGTTGCAAGACTTTGTATGTCTTTATGACGTTTTATTAAATTATTCCATAGTCTCTCCAGACCATTAATTGTCCAAGTCCACCCTTCTTGAGATGGAGGTGCTCGTTTGCACCCCAAGAATTTAAGATTTTTAAAAAATTCTCTCATTTCCTTGAAAAAAATCATATGTGGAGAAGTTTTACTTATATTTGTTGCGTATGGTTTCCTTCTTCTTAAATCGGGAGTGTTCGAGTTGACACTGTCAAATAATTGGTCCATCTTAGACACAACATCTGCCGTTGCTGTAGCTGCTGTTGATAGTTCTCCTGGAAATTTGCAAAACAATACATAAGACAACAAAATAGGTAGAAAACATCAAAAGGAAACAGGAATTTCTGAGAGTTCTCATTATGACCTACTCACTCTGAGAGACCACCACCCAATTGTGCAACAGTGAGGGATTGCAATTTCACCATATAGATTCAGATTCAGATTCGTTTATTTTTCATTATATGGTATTTACATAAGCTTAATGAACGTCAAATTACATTTTTTATAATTTATACAAACTCAGATTGCAATTCTATCCTTATTGAGGTCGGATCATCAATCAATCCATGAACATACCACTACTAGGAATTGCCCGCGGCTTCGCCCGCGTGGATGATACCTATCTGGAGGAAAATCATTTCTCAGTCGGTTATATTTATTTATTTATTTATTCTTTATAGTAAGACGTTAACTAAGGATTACAAAGGGCGGACTTAACCAAGGCGGACCACTAGTCAACCCTGGGTGATAATAAAACGATGTGGTAGGTGATACAAAAAAGGACAAAAAATGTCTCATATTACGACTAAATAAATAAAAATTACTATATAAATATAAAATACTACCTAACTTCTAATAAATCTTTCTATATGTGTCTTTCTATATTCTATACATATAATAAAATCGTAGAATCGTGTTGCGATGTGCACGCATCACGTAAAAGCCACTTATTGGATTCAAAATCTAAATACTGACATATAAGTAGCTTTATTCAGAGTAACATTTAGCGTTTATTTTATCAAAATCGATGCAAAGAATCAAAAGATATTAAAGGAAAATCTCATCTATCCTTACTCAGGCCTGGCGTTGCAAAATTCCTGTGCAAGGAGTTAGATGATACTTTGTCATCTAATTAAATATCAATCTCATCATAAGAATTCAATAAAAGAATGCAAATCAAGAAGCTTTATGTGGTACGAAGTTCGCCGGGTCAGCTAGTATATAATATAATACAATATAATATTAAATAAAATTCAAGGACTCGTTTTTTGAATGACCACAGATTTGGGGCTCTTCTGATATCTTGTAGGAGGTCGTTCCACAGAAGTATTGCCTGAATAATAAAGGAATAGTGGAAAAAAACAGTTTTATTCTGTGGGATATTAAGCTTTAAGTTCATCGAGGAGCGGAGCCGTTTGTCCTGTGTATCATAAAGAAACTGAAAATTTTCCTTCAGATAATATGGAGAAGACACATTCATAATAGAATATAGGAGAAATAGAATTCTTGAGTTTCGCCTTGCTTGAATAGGGTGCCACTTATAGGTGTAACGAAGATAGCCTTCAGATAAGATGGAGAAGATATGTTGTTCATAATAGAATATAGGAGAAATTGGATTCCTGAGTTGTCCTCGCTTGAATAGGGAGCCACTTATAGGTGTAACGAAGATAGTTCTATAGTAAAAATATCTAATATCATTCAATTTATGTATGGGAAATAAGATTTTTTAAATTCTCCTTTAGTTCCTACAGACTATAGAAATACAAGTATTATTTTGCTGGCAATAGTAAATAAATTGTTTCTCACCTTTGGACATTCTTGCATACATCCCGGCAGCAACAGAGTGACTCAAAACTTGTGCAGCTAGACTCACTTTCATTTTTCGTTTTTGATTTGGACTAAGATGCTCTTGCTTTAATATTTGGGCAAACACAAAGTGAATGTTTTGGTGGTCTAGGTCATAAAATTCTTTTATATGTGTCCATTTTGCAACACCTGTAATTAAATGAATTATTCTATTAAATTTAATAACTTATAACACATTTAACACACTAAAATATTTGAAGGCTTGTGGTCGCATGGCGAGTTACAATTGTAACTAATCACCAATATAAGCAACTACTGCTCTGGCCGGTAGCTGGATGGGTGACTGCTCTAGTAGCAAATTGTATTGGTTGCTTCTGTGGTTTGGTGGGCATGTTAAGCCATTGGTCATGGTTGTTATCATTAGATAACAGTAATTAAGCCGTGTCGGCTTTTGGGTGATCACAAACTTTCAACACTTGGGTTGGCCACTTACCTCAACACAAACTCGCATTGGAGCAGCGTGGTGGAGTAAGCTCTAGGCCTCCTTAGTTATAAGGAGAGACCCATTACCTGCAGTGGTCACCGCGGGTTGTAGCCAATGTATTTAACACTTAGCACATTGGCACTGTCATTTGACATTATTTAAATAGAAATAGCAACTTAGTAATTTACCTATTCCACTTCCATTCATAGATAACAGGGAAACAGGATACTCAATATCATACTTCAGGAATAAATTCCTGAAGCATTTCAATAAATGTGGAGTGTCCAAAAGTGTCACGATTTCATTATTATTCATAATAATATAAGGATGATCCACAGATGCACCTAAATTGCATAGTGATCGCTTATTGACACCATCTAAATCACAGACTGTTGCTGCTATCTTCAACCCAGCGTCAAAACATTTAAAACCTGAATACATTAATAGAATTATTAACCATCGAGTAAGAATTGGAAACCTTCAAACGTATAAGATTAAATCCATACCTAAGGTCGCTTGTTTATTGGAATGCTGGATTGCCAGGGTAACAGTAACAGGAAAACAGTATTTTGCCCACAATTCACATCTGGAAGTAAAACAAAATAGATAAGTGTGGATATGCAATAATATATATATAGGTAGTGTGTATACTAAGGCAGTTTTATATTGTTGGTATTAAGATTTTATCGCTATAGTAAGTTAGTATGGTAGGTAAGTTAATTCATGACAAATTAATGGGTAAAGGATTCAACTATGCAACAGATATACATACAATATTTGTTTTGAGCACTTAGAAACTTAAACCTCCACTCTAAAGGTCACAGGTCTAAGGGTAAGGAAATCTACTCAACGGAGAGTTCACCCTAATGATCTCAAAGGCGTGTGGTGGTACATCGTGGTGGAGTATCGCGTAAATACTCATTCTGAGAGGTAACCTGTGCCCTGCAGTGGGTTGTAAACAAACTTTTAGCAACAAGTTTTCTAACATCTTACCGTAATATATTAGTTCTACCAGGTTTGGGAAATCGATATAAAATGGTATGAGGGTTTACACTGGGTGAAGCCCCACACTTAAGACACTTTCTTTGGTTTTCCTTCATGATGAAAGAAACAAAAGTATCACTTATCACAGGGTCACTATCTTAAAAAAAAAGAGTATCTCACGGATCTCCGCACTGATTACACAACACAAACGGAGGAGCAGGGCTTGACTCGACGTTACGCGATGGGGAATCGAAGTTTATTTTCAAAATAAACTTATTTACAAGACAAAATTACGTGCGTAAACGACAACGAACATTTATCTTGTAAATAAACCACAGATAAAGATTAGATTAGATGGTGTGGTGTTATGTTGCCATTATTAAAATGGCGTCAGCGATTTTTTGATGAGTTAAATAATAAATAGGTTTAATAATCGTACTTTAATTAACAATTTCATTGGAAAACTAAAAGAAAAATAAATTTGAATATTTATATCTATGAAATATTGTTTTAAATCTAATTAAAGTTTTTTCAATAAAAAATATTAGTAATAAACATAGTTTTTGTTACGTTTCTGAACGTTTTTTGTTATCCCGTTCACTCCTTATCGCCCCACCAATAATCCCTTGCCTTTCGAACAACGTTGACCGGGACTGACCAAAACCATCAACAACGCACGACAACGACAAGACAACCATTTTTTTTTTTTTTGGGATTTTACAAGACAACCATCTCCTGATCTACAGAGCATATATACTCTCTTGTCCTGATCTCCTCCACCAACCACAGATTAAACCAAGGAACATAAATACTGGATTAAACTACCATACCACTACAGATGGACTTTAAACTACTGGAATTGCGTAGTTATTTCTTTAACAAAAAGTCCTTTATGCACGCTTTTAAGAATAAGCATATTACGTTTAAGAGAGAAAAAGTGTTAAAGCATTACGCTTGAAATTACGCAAAGGAATGGAATTTATGTTTATTCGCAAAGCTTAATAAATAAACGTTATTATTTTAAACACAACGACTTAAACATTAAAATAATAGAGCAGTTTATAAAGAAATTACGTTTTTATATTATAGCGCAAAAAGCCTAGAATTCGAGGCCCGACCATAGACTAAAATCGTTAATAAAACTGACATATTTGCCATTTCTATTCTGCCAAATCGCCTTTTTTACTTTGTGACTTGTGATGTGAAATAAATTCTGTACTGTTGTATTTCGATTGGCTTGATAAAAAAATGGATCCAGGCATAGTATAGATTCTTTGTGTTTAATTATTTCTCGTTTACAATAGAGCTACAATATTTAGAGATAAAATGAGCGTATTCAAATCAGCCATGGGGTACTTTAGTTCTGGAGGTGCCAACGGTGGCAGTGATAATGATTTCGTTGGGCAATTTGTCGAAATTGGAAACATGAAATTGAGAGTGAAGAAAGTTATTGCAGAAGGTGAGTTAAAT
>DWLP01000033.1:0-10574 GCA_018245375.1 Piruna aea mexicana
TGTGTTTCCTGATAGATGTAACTTGGACCTCTTCAAGGCAAGAGTGAATATACTTTTTCCCGGCAGGCGTGCCTCCTCATAGGCCTTAAATTAAAAAATAATCCTATCAAACCTTAGTAAATGGCGTTTTCTTTTATACTTCACAGTTACAGTAAGTATGAGAAATAAATATCTCCTTTCTTTTTTTCTTTCTTTCTAAATGTGACTTTGGACGGCAACGGATGCAAACGGATTGCGTGACTTCATTTACTATTTTCATCAAAAACGTTAAAACACTCTAAAAGGTTACATTGGCGAAAAACGACGCCGCTTCAGCGATAACAACTTCACGTTTCTGGCTAAAATAATTTAGTGTGTCTTAAGTTCCCGTTCTAAATTCGTTTTTCATCGTCCGGCCATCCATAACCGTTACGAGCGGGCACGGGGAGACGGCTTTGGACGTTAAAACGGCGCTAGTATGAAATACTAGAATAGTCGTCTTGAAATATCGCGCGGGCGAGCCTGCGCTTCGTACTTCCCTTATTATGGTTCTTAAGATTTGTTCCATGCTTATATTACTAAAATTAAGGTTTCGTACCTAATAAGGGTAAAACGAAACCCTAATAGGAGTACTTCGTTGTAAGTTTATCTGTCCGTTTGTCTGTCTAGACTTCTTTTACAGACGTTTTACGTTTGTCATAACAGACAAACTGACAGAAAAACTGACAACGATGTATTTACATGAAATAGTAAAGTATTTATACGAAATAGCATAGTCGTATTTTCACTATTTCGTATAATATTTTATACGAAATAGTGATTGGAGTGGAGTGGAGTGGATTAAAAAAAGTCAGTTAGTCACGACTTTTTCTTTAATCCACTTGGCAAAAAGTTTTTTGTTGTTGTAGCCAAAGCAAAGTAAGTTGTAGCCAACTTTTTGCGATCTCCGAGGATTAAAAAAAGTCTTAGTCAAGACTTTTTTTTAATCCACTTCGCAAAAAGTTTTTTAGGTTTGGCTACAACTACAACCCATAGTGTCCACTGCAGGCCACGGGTAGTCTAGAGGCCTAGAGCATTCTCCACTACGGTGCTCCAATGCGGATTGAAGGGGTTCTGAGTTCTCCATAATATTCTCAAAGGTATGGGAAGTCTACCAACCCGCAATTGGCCGGCGTTTTAAAATCATTAAGCAATCCGGTATCAACAACCCAGCTTAATCAACAGAGAGGAATAACCTGTAAAGGCGTATTTATTTGATTGATTAAATTATGAGGGCTTATTAATTTAATAATCCTAGACTTAAGATGAAAATTACCGTCAGTTAATTATAGGCGGAGTCTACAGCGAGTAACTAGGGGCTGAATTTAATAGAAAGTGATTTTAACAAAATCGTGGGTAAGAATAATTTGGGACATAAAAGGATATCTTTAACGAGTTACTGAGACAGGACGTTAGCCTAATATAACAATCCAATCGCCTAATATAACGCAGCAAGGACAATATAACAATGTAATTGCCTAATATAACGCAGCAATTGACAGTATAACAATGCCATAGACCTTATATAACGCAGCAAGGGATAATATAATAATGCAAAAGCCTAATATAACACAAGATGGGATAGAATGGAATATGTTGTAGAACGTAACAGTTCGCCCGGGAAGTATCCTCGCCACACCAATTTATGCCACGTAATAATTGCTTTTTGTTTTCAACAATGATGTTCCGGTCTGAAAGGTATGGTTGCTGGCTACATTATACAAGAGGCGACCACCTTAGTCGTCAAGGAAGCAACGCATTTTTGACAAACTTCGAGCGGGACTTTTAGTTACAAGTACTAGACTATAAATAACACTTACTAACCCGACTAAATATATGAAACAGTCGACTCCCAGACATATACTAACCAATACTTGTCTTACCAACTAATTTTCTTATTATATTCGGCTTATTTTACGCTAACGAGGCAAAAGAAATGGGTATGACGGTGGTGATTCCCCGAGCGAACTGGTTCGTATAAATTCTACCACTACTAAAATGCTACTATTCTGTTCATGAATTTTTAGGTGACAATTAGCTAACAGTTATTATAATAATTATATAGTATAGTATTATGTATTATATATTAATTGATTAATTTAAATTTTGGTTTAAATTTTCACACCCTGTGGGGTTAGGAAAGAGCACTATTTTAATATTCATTAAGACCATTTCTTGATATTTTTATACCTTATCTTGCAAATAAATAAATTGATTGATTGATTGACCGTCTGCTAATCTTAGAGATTTGATAGCAATAGAACTATTAGTTGCTAACTACCATCATCCATCCTCTGTCATCCATCATCCACCATCCATCATCCATCATCCATCGTCCATCATCCATCATTCATCATCCATCATCAATCATCCATCATTCATCATTCATCATCCATCATGCATAATCCATCCTCTATCATCCATCATCCACCATCCATCATCTATCATCCACCATTCATCATCCATCATGCATCATCCATCCTCTATCATCCATCATCCACCATCCATCATCTTTCATCCATCATTCATCATCCATCATGCATCATCCATCCTCTATCATCCATCATCCATCATCCATCCTCCATCATCCATCCATCGGCCTTCATTAGTCCACTGCTAGACATAGGCCTCTCCTAATCGTCGACGCCACTCCGACCGGTCTTGTACCTTCTAATTCCGCTGTATTCATCCAACTACCGCTCCTAGCGAATCTTATACATTTTCTACCACCTGTAATAATACCTAGCTAATTTATTAGGTTGGGCTGCAGGGCTACGAGCACTTCGATAGTTGGGGTAAAGGGGGTGAATTCAAATGTCTGTCGGGGTGAATTCGACGCACGTAGCAATCAGTCTCAACTAGGCCCGGACCGTGAAGTATCAAGCAGATGCGATTAAATTGGAAAACATTTACTCGATTTCCTGCCCGAAAGAGGATCTCGAAACCTCGTGCGAATTTTGAGTACGGTGCGCAAAAAAATGGAATTTAAAAATAAATATTTTTGCAGGCAGTTGCAGTTGGTTACACTCCACTAACAGAGACATCAAAGTACTACAATGTTTGGTATAAAGTTGCGCTGGAGGCTTTAGAGTTTGATACCATAGGCGAAATATGTTTTGCTGTGGTCACTTCAGCTGATTTAGCTCTAGATCTTGGGGTTGATACATTGCCAAGTGCCCGCCTCATGATGTGGAATGAGACAAAGTCAACCAACACGTTTTTTTTAGAATAACATTTCATAGAATAACATTTTTAGGTACTGAAAAAATGCGTCAATTGCCGTTTTGACCATAAAAATCGAACAACGCATTAAAAAGTTATGACCCTTTAAAAAAATCCAAAAAAAGTTTTTTTTTATCAGAGCTCCGAAATTTGAAGACATCGATTTTGATATCTTTACATTATATTTAGTACTTGAGAAACTGCGTCAAATGGCATTTCGAAAATATAAATCGGTCGATGTGTTCGTAAGATATCGTTGTTACGAACTTTATATTATAACCGATTTTTGAGCTCGTAGAGTAGAACTCAGCCATGCACTCTTGAATTTACTTTGGCACGTTTCTAATGCAGATAGCGGGAAGTTGCAGGGATGGCCTGCAGGGTCAACCACTTTTCGAATGTTTTTCTTCTGTGCGAAATTTTTACCCTTCATAAGGGCCCCCAAACAAATTTTTATACGGGGCCCCGCCAAGGCACGCTACGCCTCTGCTAGTAACTATAACCGAACAACCGTATATACCTACTCATAGATTAGAATGAAAGAATAGAAAGAAAGTTACATTTATTCACATTAGAAAACACAACTATTGCAATTTACGAGACATATTCTAAAGAAATATAAACACAATTGAGTTGTAAATGGGGCTCTCCGTGAAATGCACCCTGCTCAGCATTATGCTGTAAGTCTTAGTGAAAAACAACCAACGCTGATCTTCCGCAGGGTTCGCGATTATAACATTATCACATCATTATGTTGATATTAATGTCCAAAAAATTCCAACATACAGCAATGTAAAAGGCCGTGGCAAAAAGAGATTCAAAAACAGAATCCGGCCGTAAATACGGAAGATTTATCTGCGTGTTCCCGGTTTTTGTTTCGGTTTGCTTATGTAGGGAAATTCGCCGATTCGTTCACAAGTGGCCTTTTGGAAGGAGCGATGTTGTGTTAACTGAGTGTTGCGCACGAAGGCCACTCATTCTGTCTATTGCAAGCAACTGGCTTACTTAATGATCATCTATTGCCATCCTATATGAAATTGGCACCCATCGAACTCCTGACCGCGTCAGAACTTGACACGTGATAATCGATTCGTGGATTAATTCATTCGTTCATTTGTTCGATATCTCATATGTAATTTGTTATTTAATTCATTCCGTTCATTCATTCGTTGAATAAATAAATTACTAATTTATTTATAAGTTCGTTCATTCATTCGTTTAAGATTGACAGCAGTAATATTCCACCTCGATTTAGAGAGTTCAAACAATTTGATCTCAATTTGGATAAAACTCTTTCATTTGTAGAACATTAATCATGAATGTGAATCCAATTTCTGTGTAAGTAGGTAGATAGGTAGGACCTACTAAAAGTTGAGCACGCAATCGCAAAAATGGACTTGTTAGAGACAGTTTATTATAAATCGTCTCAAAGATAGCAACTTGATTTATGTTTCAACTGAAACAGACTATAACTGAAGGATAAAGGGAAGAACTTATTTTTCACTGTATCTAACTACAACCTACAACGGATAATAGATGAGCGACTTCTCAAGATAATAATTATAATAGCTGTTCTCGTTATTACTAAATACTTTTTTGACAGTAAAATACTCAAACAAGCTCGAATTATTCGCGTGTTTATACTTATGCGGATACTAATTTCATAACAAAAACAAAAAAAAAAATACGAGGGATTTGTACTTGCGACCATTCTTCGAAGGATTCGCTCCCTTAGGTAATGAAATATAACCTAAGAACCTCGAATTGCGAGTATCTCGAATCGTTTACTGAACACCGCATCAAAATTCAGTTTGTTTTCGGGTTATATGCGTAAAAACATAATTATGCATTTATACAGATACAGAGGAAGCAAAATCCAATTAGGTTCAATGGAAGTCGGAGTTATTGGTTTTGCAAGCAATTGCGTCCAAGGAACCTAATAAATATAAAATTAAATTGCATAAAAGATCGCTTCATAAAGCGAAGCTATTAACTTAATAAAGTGGATGACATAGAACGGGCAGAGATATTTAAAGAAGAAAAGTACTGCTTTTTAAGAACGTAGAAATTAACTTAAGAGATGTAGTCATACTTCTTTTGAAATTGAAAGTATTACCTAGTTCATGAAAATCTTCATATTGTCATCTCGGAACGGTTTAAACTCGTTTCTAGTGGCTAAACGGCGTCCTATACGTGAGGCTTGCAAACAGGCACTCTATGGCTTTTCTAGGTGTCATACGGCGAGCGGAACTTCAACAAGTTCCAAGTTCCAACTATACATTCATAACCTTTCATAACCTGCTCCTGCTTATTGGAAAATTTTGAGCTATCATATCTAATGACTTGGCAGAGAGAGGCAGCTTCGTCTAGCCAGCAGCTTTACTAAAGCACGGTGATATTGCAGCTATCGTGTAATCGTTTGAAAGGCGAAGAAAGTCTTATTAGATTTTACAAGAATACTCAATGCATTTTAAATGCTCATTCAAAACATCTTTCATAACCTATCCTCACTTGTTATTGCAAATCTTTGAGCTAACGTCTCTAATAATTTGGCAGGCAGAGGCAACCTCGACTGGGCAGAGGCATCTTAATATCACGATAATATTTCGGCGTTATCGGGTAATCGGTTGGAAGGCGTCGAAGAAAACGCTACTTTCACAAGAATATACTGTAAATAGAAATCTGACAGAAGCATATCTCTTCAGTTAGAGGTATTTCACAGGTTCGCATCTATTCAAACCTATTCAGTTTATGTATGTCATGTTATGTCAGCCAATGGCAAAGCAAGTATTTTTGTCTTTACGGACGTTCCATCGCAGTGCCTTACTATGGCCCGGGTAACATAGGCTACATTTTAACGAGCGTTTTTTAAGCGTATTTTCCCGCAGTCGGGTTAAAGTTTTTTGAACTTGATGTATATATGATCGGTATAGTTGAAATCCTTCGAACTGTAACGTGTGTTGCTTAACTCACCGATGTGTTACGAGTGACACGCCCTTTTAAATAAGATGCCTCGATGAGACCTGCTTATTAACATCTATCACTACTAATTCATGCACAATAACGAATAGTAAAACAGTCATCTAATTTACTTTTTATATACTAAAAAAATACACTGATATTGTGTTTTTTGAATGCTATATTTATCAAATCACTGACCGCAAGCAAGCGTTTCTCGTAGACCGTACTTTTGTCAGTGGTAACGGCTATACGTTTGCTTAGCTACAAAACTTTAAGGCAATCGCACCAAATCACCAGGAAATTGTGTGAGTGCCTTTTCAAGCTTCGACTTGAAAAAATGGCGGGACGAGACCCGATTGTGTTCGAACATGCGACCGATTACCCTAAGCCTGCTACTGGGAACATAATTCTACGCAAATCCAACCTCTATAAATTTAATGTTTGCCTATAGATCGCATTTACATCTTTTTACGAAATTATTCTCCTGTATATGTATGTAAATTATACCAAGTGGCAACATTCAGACTGTGTCGTGCAAAGGACTGCTGTATTAAGGCTATTACTGCTGAAGTAAGGTCCTTAAATAGAAATCAAGATTCGGGTTAAGGAACATTGGTAAACAAAGAGAACCATTTAAATAGACATCGTAGTATCCAAACCAATCATCAGCTGTTGGATGGATAGTGGTGGGACTCCAAATTGGCTCTAATGGCTTGTCAAACCATACCAATAGAGACAATAAAATGAACCTACACAATGTTTGGGTTATCAAGTCTGTTATTAACACCGTTGCATAATCCGCCTGGTATTCACTCAATTAATAATTGATGTGTATTTCCGTTTTGTGTTAATTGAGCCAAACAGCGGTGAATATTTGATAGGGGCGCTTAGGTGGAATTTATATTCTGTGGTCCCTTGATGCGTCTGCTATTCTGTAATTATATTATTTTCCACGTAATTAACTTTGCCGCTGAGTTTGCTTGCTTCGATTGCGGTCGTTGCTGATTTGTCAACCGAGTCGCCTTACAGAGTGTACCTAAGTTTAAACTAGTGAAAAGTTTAAACTAAACAGAATGATTTTAAAAATCCCTACTACAAAGTCAGAGACATTCGTCGCCTAAACCATATTTAGATGATAAGCCAGCGCGGTGTAATCGTCTCTAAGGTCACCAAGAACGTTAAAATAAGGAACTTCATAAGTACACTTACTTAATCTTTCCCTGCAAGTGCTGCAGTGAGTGTCTTTTCATTTTATCAAGATTATCGCCCCCGAAACCCCCTGCATACCAAATTTCAAGAAAATCGTTGGAGCCGTTTCCGAGATTCAAATTCTATATACACATATAAATAAGAATTGCTGGTTTAAAGGTTCAATATGTACAGACACACACTCTTTTTCTAGCAATAAGTAAGCAAGGTGTATTAGAATATTCTTGACCCGTGTTAACCTGAAAACGTGGAGAAATTCGCTCGTATTTAAACTATAGTGGAAGAGGTTATAACGAAATAGTTTTAGTCGTCCGTCGGCACTGAGGGTCCTAGTTCAATCAATTGTCTTATTATCTACCTCTTACCACACCTTTCTTTCACTCATCATTCATTGTGGTAGTAGTGAAAGGAAACATGAATGAACAAGATGAATTCTTTAAAATGTTGTCAAATATGTTTGAAGTCTGCCAATTTGCACTTGGCCAGCGTGGTGGAATAAAGCTCAAGCACTTATTATTATGAGATACGATAGACCATGACAAGTGTAGCGTTCTCTTCAGTTCTTGAAGCCTTATGCGTACCAGAAACCTGTAGGTATGCGTAAGTTTGAATACCCATGAGTCTTAACTGTACAACTTTGTCCCATGTTGACTACTAAAGTCCTCGAGAGACCGTTTGCGTAAGGATTATATTTCGGATAGTTGGTTGATAGTCGGATAAGTTTTGTTATACAATATAATAGTATACCTCTGGGGCCCTAAGCTTTGATAGATTTGTGTTGTTGTATAAAAAGCTCCACAATTAATTACATTTTATTCTGGTAATTGCACAAACCCTTAATAAGCCAGCGTGGTGGAATATGGTCTAAAACTCTTTTCATTCTGAGAGTGGACTCGTTTTCTGTAGAGGGTCATTAATGAGTTGCAGTGATTGATTATAGTAAAGTTATGTATAATACATACTACATAAGCACCTTTGCCTACTGCTACAGAAGACAGGCGTGAGTTTATGTTAAAACTAGCGTTTTAGTCGTTTTTTATAGGGAAATCGTTAAAGCGTGAATCAGGGACAATCTTACAATCAACGATCGATTAAAAATCATTTGATAATTGATCGATGTTACATCGATGTATAAGTAGTAACGTTTTTATTACATCCCAGAAAAACTGCGTGTTTTTCCAGGATAAAAAGTACCCTAAGTCACTCATCAGCCCATATACTACCTCTGTACAAAAAATCTCATCGATCCATCACTCAACGCCTCTCGGCGTTAAATTGCAGTATTGAAAACGCGATTTAGCGATTGTAGCGCTGTTAAAATGACGCCTAACGTTAAATCGCTCATTTAGCTTCCAAAAATCCGCTAAATCATCAATCGTCCATCGCACATGTTTGCGGAGGCCCCAAAATCACTTGATCTAAAGGTAAAGGAAAGAAAAGAAAACTTCATGGCTTTAAGTGCTCCATAACGTTTTTAAAGGGAAGTCCATCAATCCATTATCAGCATGGTAAATTATGATCCAAATCCTTCTGACTGAATAAAACCTTGCTGCCGAAAATAATTACGATTTGCATCCATTATATATTTGACAAATTAATCCGATACTTCACTCTCGTTTACTGTACACCCTGATGCCCAGTAGTGAGGTAGGCCAAGTTAAAAAATTAAAAACAATATTTTGTATGAATTAAGGGAAATTTGCTGCTCTCCCAATATTTTTATAAAAATCAGGCCAACTTTCAAACAATAGAAAATATTATAAAAATTATCTAAGGTATCCTAAAAACTTTTTAATTGCCAAGTAATAAAAAATACTAAATTATGATAAGTTTAAAGTTTAAATAATAAATTATGATATTAAATTTTATTGCATTGTGTATGTATTTTTAAATAAAATTTTAAGACACCTTTTGTACCCACTTATTAACTATGATGAAGACAATCTTAAGATTTATATTGAGGTGTCGTGCCTAGACAACACAGCGTGAATTGCGCCCCAAACTCGTATCAATTACCACGTAATGTCAATTTACGTGGGTCAATCTAAGTGATAAATCAGTAAAATCCGTTAGTGTACTTGGCCCACTTTATACATTTATTGTTTGGAGAACAAAGCGGGCTACATGTTCGAGTGTAATTCATTAAACAACTGTAATTAGCAACCTTTTTCGTGTTTATTGATTACAATCATTTGTTCCACTCTTTGAAACATTCGCGAGTATTTATTTTTTTACTGAATTCAATCAATCATGTAATTAATAATCTGTTTGTAAGGTTTTATTTCACTCTTATTTATTAAATTTTGGTGGCGACCTCCCTAGTGAATAATGGTTTCGTGAAAGGCGGGGTTCATACGTTTATATACTGCATTTTATTATGTCTCATAGGTATTCGGTTTATACCGAAGGCACTACACTACATTTTTATGCAATTAACAAATACAAAATTAATTAGTATTTGTTAATAATAGGTGTTAGAATCAGAACTTCCTTACTTACGTAATAATTATTAACTGACAACGGGGAGTTACAAAATTTTAGGAAGTTTAAGTCAGCTTAAGACTAAGTTTGTTGTTAAATTTAACTATATTTTTTTATCAATTGATTTGCTTACTTGATAAGTTTGGCGTGTATTCTTTTGTAAACCTAATTGTTTTGGAGTAATATCAGATGAATAGTTCGTCCTCCAAGTAATCTATGTGTGGAATACAGTCGGATTAATCTGGGAAAATGTAGTCTTGAAATAAACGAATAATAAACGGTTAGCGTACCCGTTTATTTCATCTAGATCTGGCCTTATTCGCAAATTTTAATTAAAAGTAGGTGTTTAAATTTACTTACCATGGGCAAATTGTAATTATTTATGTAAAATATGTATTCTTTTATCTGTTCAACTTCGTTCTGTTGTGGTCACTCTAATGTTGTTGTTGCTATTGATGATGTGGTTGTGGTCTTTTACACATTATTCGTTGGAGTTCTTCGAACCACGCTTTTTGCATTACTTTATGTTGACAGACTAGCTGTACCCCGCGCTTTCAGCTGCATTAAGTTGAGGCAAAAAAACGATTATATTTAAATGATATATTTAATGACTAGCTGACCCGGCGAACTTCGTATCACCTAACAATCTTATCTTCAGATAACAGTCGTCGTGGCGAAGGCTT
>DWLP01000034.1:0-10573 GCA_018245375.1 Piruna aea mexicana
TGTGCTTCTTACACTAAAATATAATTAACTAAAAAAATAATTTTTATAATTAAAAAAATTGAAAATTTTATTTTAAAGAAAATTATTTTTTATTTTACTTAATATTAACTCAAATAAAATATTTTTTTTTTTTATTTTGATTTTTAGAACATTAATTTCTATTTCTTCTAATTCATGAATAGGATGTTGAATTGGATTAGAAATTAATTTGTTAAGCTTTATCCCTTTAATTAATAATTCTAATAATTTAATATCCTCAGAAGCCTCTTTAAAATATTTTTTAACTCAATCTATTGCATCTATTAATTTTTTATTTTCAATTTTATTAAAAATAATTTTATTAAAAAATTTTGAAATAAATTTTTTATTTTCAATTTTAATTAATTCTTCAATATTAATAAAAATAGGATCTGCTCCTTTCCATTTTTGATTCCCTAATATTATTGAAGGAATATCTTGAATAAATTGTTTTATTTTAATAACATGACAGAAAATTACCCCCATAATTTTAATATCATATTATATAAATAAAAATTTTTTAATTTTAATTATAGTAATTAATACAATAATTGGAGCTATTGGAGGAATTAATCAAACTTCTTTACGTAAATTAATATCTTTTTCATCTATTAATAATTTAGGATGAATAATATCTTCTATTATAATTAGAGAAACCTTATGAATTTTATATTTTTTAATATATTCTTTTTTAATTAGTATTATATGTTTTATATTTTATATTTTAAATATTTATTTTATTAATCAATTATTTATTTTTAATATAAATTTTTTGTTAAAATTCTTAATTTTAATTAATTTTCTTTCATTAAGAGGTTTACCCCCCTTTTTAGGATTTTTCCCTAAATGAACTGTCATTAATTTTATAATTTTAAGAAATATAAATATTATTACATTTATTTTTATTATAATAAGATTAATTACTTTATATTATTATATTCGAATTATTTATTCTTGTATTTTATTTAATTATTTAAAATTAAAATGATTTAAAATTTTTATTAAAAATAACTATTTTTCTTTTATTTTATTTAATAGTTTAATTTCAATTATAGGAATAATTCTTAGAACTTTATATTTTATTTAAGGTTTTAAGTTAAATTAAACTAATAGTCTTCAAAATTATTTATAAAGAAAATTCTTTAAGCCTTAGTAATTTTACTTACTCCTTAAAATTTGCAATTTTAAATCATTTTAATGAATATAAGACTAAATATAATATATATATATATATATATATATATATTAATAAAAGAGAATAAATCTCGTTAATAAATTTACAATTTATCGCTTATAAACTCAGCCATTTTATTTAACTGCGAAAATGACTTTATTCCACTAATCATAAAGATATTGGAACTTTATATTTTATCTTTGGAATCTGAGCAGGAATAGTTGGAACATCTTTAAGTTTATTAATTCGAACAGAATTAGGAAACCCTGGATCTTTAATTGGAGATGATCAAATTTATAATACAATCGTTACAGCTCATGCTTTTATTATAATTTTTTTTATAGTTATACCTATTATAATTGGAGGGTTCGGTAATTGATTAGTTCCTTTAATATTAGGAGCCCCAGATATAGCTTTCCCCCGAATAAATAATATAAGATTTTGAATATTACCACCTTCATTAACATTATTAATTTCTAGAAGAATTGTAGAAAATGGAGCTGGAACAGGTTGAACTGTTTACCCCCCTCTCTCTTCAAATATTGCCCATCAAGGATCCTCTGTAGATTTAGCAATTTTTTCTCTTCATTTAGCAGGTATTTCATCTATCTTAGGAGCTATTAATTTTATTACAACTATTATTAATATACGAATCAGAAATTTATCCTTTGATCAAATACCTTTATTTGTTTGAGCTGTAGGAATTACTGCATTATTATTATTACTTTCTTTACCTGTTTTAGCAGGAGCTATTACTATACTTCTAACAGATCGAAATTTAAATACATCATTCTTTGATCCTGCAGGAGGAGGAGATCCTATTTTATACCAACATTTATTTTGATTTTTTGGTCATCCCGAAGTTTATATTTTAATTTTACCAGGATTTGGAATAATTTCCCATATTATTTCTCAAGAAAGAGGTAAAAAAGAAACATTTGGTTGCTTAGGTATAATTTATGCTATAATAGCTATTGGACTATTAGGATTTATTGTATGAGCCCATCATATATTTACAGTAGGAATAGATATTGACACTCGAGCTTATTTTACCTCAGCTACTATAATTATTGCAGTACCAACAGGTATTAAAATTTTTAGATGATTAGCAACTCTTCATGGAACTCAAATTAATTATAGCCCATCTATACTATGAAGATTAGGTTTCGTATTCTTATTTACAGTAGGAGGATTAACTGGAGTAATTTTAGCTAATTCTTCTATTGATATTACTCTACACGATACTTATTATGTAGTAGCTCATTTTCATTATGTTTTATCTATAGGAGCAGTATTTGCTATTTTCGGAGGATTTATTCATTGATATCCTTTATTTACAGGATTAACCCTTAATCCTTATTTACTAAAAATTCAATTTATTTCTATATTTTTAGGAGTAAATTTAACTTTTTTCCCGCAACATTTTTTAGGATTAGCAGGAATACCTCGACGATATTCAGATTATCCTGATAGATATATCTCTTGAAATATTATTTCTTCATTCGGATCATATATTTCTTTATTATCTATAATAATAATAATAATAATTATTTGAGAATCTATAATTAACCAACGAATTATTTTATTCCCATTAAATATAACATCTTCTATTGAATGATTCCAAAATTTACCTCCAGCTGAACATTCTTATAATGAATTACCTATTTTAAGTAATTTCTAATATGGCAGATTATATGTAATGGATTTAAACCCCATTTATAAAGGATTATCCTTTTTTTAGAAATGGCAACATGATCTAATCTTAACTTACAAAATGGAGCTTCTCCTTTAATAGAACAAATCATTTTTTTTCATGATCATACTTTAATTATTTTAATTATAATTACTATCTTAGTTAGTTATATAATAATAAGATTATTTTTTAATAAATATATTAATCGATTTTTATTAGAAGAACAAATAATTGAGTTAATTTGAACTATTTTACCTACAATTACTTTAATTTTTATTGCTTTACCTTCTCTTCGTTTATTATATTTACTAGATGAATTAAATAATCCTTTAATTACCTTAAAATCTATTGGCCATCAATGATATTGAAGATATGAATACTCAGATTTTACTAATATTGAATTCGATTCTTATATGATTCAATCAACAGAAAAAAATAATTTTCGTTTATTAGATGTAGATAATCGAATTATTTTACCAATAAATAACCAAATTCGAATTTTAGTAACTGCTACTGATGTTATCCACTCATGAACAATTCCTTCTCTAGGAGTTAAAGTTGATGCTAATCCTGGACGATTAAATCAAACAAATTTTTTTATTAATCGTCCAGGAATTTATTATGGACAATGTTCAGAAATTTGTGGGGCTAATCACAGTTTTATACCCATTGTAGTAGAAAGAATTTCAATTAAAAATTTTATTAATTGAATTAATAATTATTCTTCATTAGATGACTGAAAGTAAGTACTGGTCTCTTAAACCATTTTATAGTAAAATAACGTTTACTTCTAATGAGTATAGCAAAGAATTAGTTAAATTTATAACATAAATATGTCAAATTTAAATTATTATACTATATAATATTCTTTTATCCCACAAATAATACCTATTAATTGAATTATTTCACTTTTTATATTTATTTTAATTTTTATTTTATTTAATATCTTAAATTATTATATTTTTAATATTAATAAAATTAACAATAAAAAATTATTTTTAAAAAAAAATAATTCTTTATTAATTTGAAAATGATAACTAACTTATTTTCAATTTTTGATCCCTCTACTAACTTATTTAATTTACCCCTTAATTGATTAAGAACTTTCTTAGGAATTATATTTATTCCTTATTCTTATTGATTAATTCCTAATCGTCATTTTATTGCTTGAAATTTTATTATTAATAAATTACATAGAGAATTTAAAACTTTATTAGGGCCCAATAGAATTAATGGATCAACATTTATTTTTATTTCACTTTTTTCATTTGTTTTATTTAACAATTTTTTAGGACTTTTCCCTTATATTTTCACAAGAACAAGTCATTTAACTATTTCACTTTCAATTACTCTATCCTTATGATTAAGATTTATATTTTATGGATGAATTAATAATACACAACATATATTTATTCATATAATTCCACAAGGAACTCCAGGTATTTTAATACCATTTATAGTACTTATTGAAACTATTAGAAATATCATTCGACCAGGTACATTAGCTGTTCGTTTAACAGCTAATATAATTGCAGGACATTTATTACTAACTTTATTAAGTAGTACAGGAATTAATATGCCTAATTATCTTATTATTATCTTAATTTTTATTCAAATTTTATTATTAACATTAGAATCCGCAGTAGCAGTTATTCAATCTTATGTAATTGCCATTCTAAGAACTTTATATTCTAGTGAAGTAAACTAATGTCAAATCATAACCACCCATATCATTTAGTAGATTATAGTCCATGACCTTTAACAGGAGCTATTGGTACTATAACTTTAGTTACAGGAATAGTGAAATGATTCCATAACTTTAATATAAATTTATTAATTTTAGGATACTTAATTGTAATTTTAACAATATACCAATGATGACGAGATATTTGTCGTGAAGGAACATTTCAAGGTAAACATACAACTTTTGTTTTAAAAGGATTACGCTGAGGAATAATTTTATTTATTATCTCTGAAATTTTTTTTTTTATTTCTTTTTTTTGAGCTTTCTTTCATAGAAGTCTTTCCCCAAATATTGAAATTGGAACTACTTGACCACCATCCAATATTATTCCATTTAATCCTTTTCAAATTCCTTTATTAAATACTATTATTTTAATTACATCAGGAGTAACTGTTACTTGAGCACATCATGCACTAATAGAAAATAATTATTCTCAAACAAAACAAAGACTTTTAATTACCATTTTATTAGGAATTTATTTTACTATTCTGCAAGCTTATGAATACTATGAAGCTCCTTTTACTATTGCAGATAGAGTTTACGGATCAACATTTTTTATAACTACTGGATTTCATGGATTACATGTTCTAATTGGAACTATATTTTTAATTACATGCTTTATTCGCCATTTAATAAACCATTTCTCAAATAAACATCATTTTGGATTCGAGGCAGCTGCATGATATTGACATTTTGTCGATGTAGTATGATTATTTTTATATATCTCTATTTATTGATGAGGTAATTAATTATTTATATAATATATTTAGTATATTTGACTTCCAATCAAAAAGTTTAAAATTAATTTAATATAAATAATTATTTTAATAATATCAATATCAATTATTATCATTTTTATCTCAAATATTTTAATAATTTTATCTATAATTTTATCAAAAAAATCATTTAAAGACCGAGAAAAATGCTCACCATTTGAATGTGGATTTGACCCTAAATCCTCAGCTCGAAATCCTTTTTCCCTTCATTTTTTTTTAATTACTGTAATTTTCTTAATTTTTGACGTAGAAATCGCATTAATTTTTCCTATAATCACCACATTTAAAATAGTTAATTTTATTATTTGAACTAAAACTAGATTTTTTTTTATTATTATATTACTAATTGGCTTATATTATGAATGAAATCAAAATATATTAAATTGAACAAATTAATATAGGATTATAGTTTATAATAAAACATTTGATTTGCATTCAAAAAATATTAATTATTTAATTTATCTTAAATATGAAGCAAAACTGCGTTTAATTTCGACTTAAAAGAAAGAGTAACTTACTCCATATTTATTAATTGAAACCAAAATAGAGGTATATCACTGTTAATGATATTATTGAATTTAAATTCCAATTAAATTAAGAAATATATTACAATTAAGCTGCTAACTTAATTTATAGTGATTTAATTCATTAATATTTCTATTTATATAGTTTAATTTTAAAACATTACATTTTCATTGTAATAATAAAATATCTTATTTTTATAAATATTTAAAGATTATATCAATCACCCTAATATCTTCAATATTATACTCTTAATTTTAAGCTATTTAAATAATTATTTAAAATTAATAAAAAAAAAATAAATATTATTCATAAAATAAATCTAAATAAATAAATCTTAAGATTATTTATTTGAATATAACTATTAAAAATAGAATAATTTTTTAAAATATTAAATATTCCCTGACCTCTATATAACTCTCTTCAACCTATATCAATATTTTTAATTAAATTTTGTCTAAAATTTAAAAAATAATAATTTAAACCATAAGTAGATAAATTAGGTATAAATCATATTATTCTTATAAATAAAGATAATTCATAACTTAATAAAAACTTATTTAAAGAATAAATTTTCATATTTCTAACTAAATATCCTATTAATAACCCTATAAAAGAAACATAAAAAACTATTAATTTTAAATTTATAGGTAAATAAATCATATAAGGATAAGAAAAAATTATTCAACTTAAAAATCTTCCAGTAATAATTCTTATAAATAATAATATAAATATTCTTTTTAATATAATATAATCTTCATCATATAAATTATAAATTCTTAATAAATTAAAATCATTAATTATTAAATATATTAATAAACGAATAGTATAAAATATAGTTAATCCTGTAGAAAAATAATATAAATAAAAAATTAATATATTTAAATTTCTTATAGAAACTATTTCTAAAATTAAATCCTTAGAATAAAATCCAGCTAAAAAAGGAATCCCACATAAAGCCAAATTTGAAATATTTAAACATAAAGATGTTAAAGGAACATATATTCTAATTCCCCCTATTAATCGAATATCTTGATTATCTCTTATTATATGAATAATTACCCCTGCACACATAAATAATAAAGCTTTAAATATAGCATGAGTTAATAAATGAAAAAAAGCTAAATCTGGTAATCCTATTCTTAAAATTCTTATTATTAATCCTAATTGTCTTAAAGTAGATAAAGCAATAATTTTTTTTAAGTCAAATTCATAATTAGCAGAAATACCAGCTATAAATATAGTTAAACCCGATAATAGTAATAATAATTTTAAAAAAAATGATTCTAATAATAAATTATTAAACCGAATTAATAAATATACCCCTGCAGTAACTAAAGTTGAAGAATGAACTAAAGCAGAAACAGGAGTAGGAGCTGCTATAGCAGCCGGCAATCAAGATCTAAAAGGAATTTGAGCTCTCTTAGTTATAGCTGCAATAATAATTATTAATCTAATAATTAATATAGAATAATCATTATATATAAAATTTAAATAAAAAATATAATTTCAACTTCCATAATTTACTATTCAAGAAATCACCATAAGAATAAAAACATCCCCAATTCGATTGGATAAAGCAGTTAATATTCCAGCATTATAAGACTTTAAATTTTGATAATAAATTACCAAACAATAAGAAACTAACCCTAATCCATCTCAACCTAATAAAATTCTAATAATATTAGGGCTAATAATTAATAAAACTATTGATAAAATAAATAATAAAACTAAAATAATAAACCGATTTAAATTTAACTCTGAAAATATATAACTTTTTCTATAATAAATTACAGAAGATGAAATCAAAGAAACAAATATTATAAATAATAAAGACATTCAATCTAATAAAATAGATATAACAATATTTATTGAATTTAAAGAAATTAATTCTCATTCAATAAAAATAACTATATTATTTATAATAAAATAAATTATACAAAAAAAATTTATTATTCTAAAAAAAAATAAAAAAAAAAATCTAATAAAACAAATAGAAAATTTTTTATCAATAACCTAAAATGATGATTACTCATATTTTTGACTCCACAAATCAATATTTTTATTAAATTATTTAAGTAAATAAATCAATTATTTTAGTTTATTTAAGTTTACCATCTTAAACTTAATTTTATTTACTTTACTTAAAACCAAATTATAAAATAATCAATTTTTAAAATTAAAATATTTAAAGGTAATCAATGTAATATTAATAATAAATATTCTCGTCTTAATCCAGTAGAAAAACTATAGACTCCTATATTATATTTCCCATGCTGCGTATATGAATAAAGATATAAACTATACCCAGCTCTAAAAAAAGAAATTAATATTAATATAATTATAGTTATTCAAGATCATCTTACTAATCTATTAATTAATCTAATCTCCCCTATTAAATTTATAGAAGGAGGAGCTGCTATAGCAGCTGAAAGTAATAAAAATCACCATAATCTTATTGAAGGTATAAAATTTATTATACCCTTATTCAATAATAATCTTCGACTATGCAAACGTTCATAGTTAATGTTAGCTAAACAAAATATACCAGAAGAGCATAACCCATGCCCAATTATTAAAACATAAGACCCTAAGTAACCTCAATAATTTAATGTTATAATACCCCCAATTACTAATCTTATATGGGCTACTGAAGAATAAGCAATTAAAGATTTTATATCAACCTGACAAAGACATTTTAAACTAATATAAAACCCTCCTACTAATCTAATAATAACTCAAATAAAATTTAATTTTAAAGAAATTTTTTGTAATAAAATTAAAACTCGTAAAAGACCATACCCCCCTAATTTTAATATAATCCCTGCTAAAATTATAGAGCCAGATACTGGAGCTTCTACATGAGCTTTAGGCAATCATAAATGAACAAAATATATAGGCATTTTTACTAGAAAAGCTAAAATTATAGAAAAATACAATAAATATAAATTATAATTATAAAATTTTAAAAAATAAATTATTATACAATTTATACTATTGAAAATATAAAAAATTCCCAATAATAAAGGCAAAGACACAAATAAAGTATAAAATAATAAATATATTCCAGCTTGAATACGCTCTGGTTGGTAACCTCAACCAATAATTAACATTAAAGTAGGAATTAAACTTCCTTCAAAAAATAAATAAAATATAAATAAATTTAATACAGAAAAAGTTAAATATAATATAATTAATAAAAAAATAATATTTAATAAAAAAAAATTAACATAAAAATTATATTTATATAACTTTTCTCTTGCTATTAATATTAAACTACAAATTCAAATTCTTAGCAAAATCAAGCCAAAAGAAATTATATCACATCCTAATATATAACTTAAATTACAATAATTTGTAATATTAATAGTTATATTAAAAAATATAAATATTATTAAAAATAAAACCATTTGAACCATTCAAAACATGTTTTTTATAAAACATAAAGGAATTACAAAAATTATTATAAATAAAAATTTTAACATTTTTATAATAAACTAAATCTTTGAAAATAATCATTTCCATGAGTTCGAATTATAGAAACTAAAATAGAAATTCCTAAAGCCCCCTCACATACAGAAAAAACTAAAAAAACTATTAATATATATATATCAAACTCAATATATCTTAAATAAAATAATATTAATAAATAAATTCTTAAAACAATAAATTCTAATCTTAATAATATAATTAATAAATGTTTATGCTTAGAAACAAAAATTATATTACCAATTATAAATATAATAAAAATAACTAATCATATATTTATCATTAATAGTTTTTATAGTTTAAATTAAAACATTGGTCTTGTAAACTAAAAATAAAAATATTATTTAAAAACTTCAAAGAAAAAGAAATCTCTTTATCAATAATCTCCAAAATTATTATTTTTATTAAACTACTCTTTGACATAATTAAAATATTTTTATCTCTATCAATTATTATCTTATCTCTTATTATATTTTATTTAAAACATCCTCTTTCATTAGGGCTAATAATTCTAATCCAAACATTACTAATCTGTATAATTTCAGGAATTTTTATTAATACATATTGATTTTCTTATATTCTATTTTTAACTTTTTTAGGAGGTTTATTAGTATTATTTATTTATGTTTCTAGTATTGCATCTAATGAATTATTTAAATTATCAGTAAAAAATAAAATTTTCTTAGGCATATCTTTTTGTTTTATTATTATTATAAGAATTTTTAATATAAAAAATCTAAATTGAATAAATTTATATATTAATTCAGAATTAAATAATTATATTAATTTATTTTTTATAAATAATGAAAATAATATTAATTTAACTAAATTATATAATGAACAAAATTATTTTTTAATATTAATAATAATTATTTATCTATTTATTACTTTATTAGCAGTAGTTAAAATTACAAATATTTTTTATGGCCCTTTACGACCTTCTTATTAACAACTAATGATAAATATATTTAAACCTTTACGAAAAACTCACCCTATTATTAAAATTATTAATAATTCATTAATTGACCTACCTTCTCCCTCTAATATTTCTAGATGATGAAATTTTGGATCCCTTCTTGCATTATGTCTAATTATTCAAATTATCACAGGATTATTTTTAACAATATATTATACAGCTAATATTGAATTAGCATTTT
>DWLP01000035.1:0-10573 GCA_018245375.1 Piruna aea mexicana
GTTGTGTACGTATGTAGCCTCAGAAATGCGTTGGATATGTTAACCAAAAAACACATCAAATTCGGTCTATTCCTTCAGGATCTACGATGTCACAGATAAACACACTTATAACATATACAGACACGTTAAACTTACAACACCCGTCTTTATACGTCGGTGGTTAAAAAAGATGATGAAACGATAGGTCACGAAGATATACTATATATAATTATGCTTGTTGCGTTTCTATTTACAATTCTATTAATTATTCTACCGTAAACTTCGTCTCGTGTATAAAGTTTCACCTTACCAAAGTTTTCTCGAGATACAAATCAACTGAAAACTTCGTTCAAACTTAAATTGATATATTTAATGAAAGGCAAAGTGTACCAAGATACCAAATCTAGTATCACGATGAAGATGATTCAAATATATATTTTCTTGGGTATACAAGATGAGAAACAATTATGAACAACTGGAAAAAAATATTATATTCGGCTCAGCCGATGCATCGACGGACGCCACATCGACATTCTGCTTTATAAATTCTATTAGATTTATTTAATCTTCATTAGGTATGTGATATTTACATTGTACATACACTTGATGAGCGTCACATACAATTGGATTTTTTTTAAAGATGGAAGGACTTTGGGGGTCAAGTAAAAAGTCAGATTTTTACTTAAACCCCCTTGATAGACATCTAACGGGTGTGGTAGGGTGTAGTAGGGTGCCCAGATAATAAAAAGTAATAAATAGGCCGTGCTTACTTTACGTAAGGGACAAAGGTTACAAAAATCCAGCAATTTGCGTCCATTTCTTTACCGAAAGCGTAGTTTTTTGTCAATTCGCATGTTTCTCTTGCGTCGCTTCTCTAAACTCTTAAATGTCACGTTTAGGACGCACGAGCGTAAATTATGTTTTCTGATACATTCCCGCGTTTATCCAAAGAGGTTTTTATTTTCCGTACATTTTCAGTTTCCTCGTTATTTTTTGTTGACAGTAATCACCAACTCATTTATGGCTATTCGCAGAAGTGTACTTCTAACGTAAAATTTATTAAAACTAAAGCGCTGATGGCGTCTCCTTGTGTCGGAGGCCAAGACACAACTTGGATCGCTGCGCCAGGATAGTAAGTAATAATTAAGTAAAGCGCTGATGATCATGCGTTAAGAAACGCTTGCTCATGTTGATAGTTGATAGATTATCGCGTTGAAAAAAATATAGGACGCTTTTGGGAGGCAATTAAGTTGGCCTTGTAGGAGGCCTACGGGCGGCCTAATAACTTCTAGTACTCGGATGAGCTACTAACCCCTTGTCCAATCTGAATGGAAGCAGCGCGGCGAAGTATGAATCAAACTTTTTACTTTCGAGACTTATGCCCTGCGCAGTCCTTGTGAGTTGCAGCCAGATAATGATGATGAACTTGACCATATGAAGCGATTCGCAAGCGTAGTGGATTAAATCATATAAATCCTTCTCATTGTAACAAGTTAAGTACTCGTATCGAAGAAGAAATATGCAATCCATTATTGTAGCGAGTCGATAATGGATTGCATACATCTCAAATAGTGTTTAAAGAATTAAACACAATTAAGAATAAGAATAAGAAACGTTTATTTTTGTAAATACTGCAACAATAAAAAGGAACATAGATTATAATAATTTTAGTACAATAATACATGCGTGATGTTACAGACGTACAAAAATTGGAACGCACTCAGCTTATGCCGCGGCGCGATGTCACACGGCTGCTGATTTTCAGTGCGCCCACAGTAAAAGTAGTTCGTCCAGTAGCGAACGTGTACTTTACGTTAATACAAAATAAAAATAAAAATTATTAAAATTACATAAAAAACAGCACTATACAAAACAATATATAACAAAAGCTAAATTGGCTGTGGCGATGGCGAGATATTTATTTTATTTTATTAGGGAAACAAATATTTTTGAATATTTGAGGGTATGGCTACATTAACAGAACAGTGAGAATATGATTATTATTATTTTAACAACATTACAGGGTAAGTTCAATTTAATAATCTAATATTACACTCATAATATATACTAAATGTATTACTGTTTGTTTAATAACTACTACTGTGTGTGGGTGATTGTGCGTGCGCGTGCACGCGTGCGCGCGTGTGTGTGTGTGTGTGTGTGTGCGCGTGTGTGTGTGTATGTGTACGTACGAGTACGTGTGTATGTGTGTCAGCATGTGTGCGTGTGAGTGTGTGTGCGTGTGTAAAATTCATAACTGTTTTTGCTGATTTAGCAGGTATGATTTGTACTTTATTTTGAAATTTTTTACAGACACCAGGTGACGCATTGGCGGTGGAAGGTTGTTCCAACATTTTGTTGCGTTATATCTGAAACTACCCCGGAAAGCTACAGTGGAACAACGTCTCAGGTAAGTTAGCTTATTACCAGTTGATCTAGTTTTACGCACAGTGAAAACGTCTTTTGCCCATACCAGTTTGTTGTACAAATATGGCGGACATTTATCTTTTACAACCCCAAATAGGAGCGACGCAAAGTGCAGTTTCCTTCGATTAATCATTTTAAGCATGTTGGCGTCATTTATATAAGGGGTAACGTGTGAGCGCGGCGGTACGTGAAAACAGTATCTTATACAGGCATTCTGTACACGTTGTATTAAATTTTGTGATTTTATTAGAAGTCTAGGTCCTATGACGGTGTCAGCGTAGTTAAGCTTTGATAGCACGAGTGTTTCACAAAGCTTAACACGTAGATCTGAACCGATATAGTCCCTTATTCTGTAAAGAATTTTAAGCCTATAAAAACAATTCCTGACAGTATTTACAACGTGTTTTTCGAATCGTAAAGATTCGTCCATAAGGATCCCAAGATTGCGCGCTTCCGTAACTCTTTCTATTTCTTCCCCATTTACGAGTATATTTGGCTTGCTTGACGCTATTTGTTCAATCTTTTTTTTGGTACCAACTATAATGTATTTCGTTTTATGAGGGTTAAGTACGAGTGTATTATTATAAGACCAGTCACAGATACGTTTCAAGTCCGCATTGAGTCTTTCAATAGCATCTTTGACCTCTGATGGCTTAAAAGATATGTACAATTGTAGGTCGTCCGCATATATATGATATTTACAAAATTTTATTTGATTAGCTATGTCTGCGCTATACAAAATAAATAGCAAAGGACCTATTATGGAGCCTTGAGCTATTCCTCTATTTATTGATTTAGTACAAGACGTGTACTTGGTACCATCGCTCCCCTCCATAACTACACTTTGTGAACGACTCTGAAAGTAACTGTCGAACCATTTAACTGCTTCAAGACTTAATCCGTAGTAAGACAGCTTGGATAGTAGAAGAGGAATATTAAGACAGTCAAACGCGCGGGTATAGTCAAGGAGAACTACAATAGAGGCCTCTCCCGTGGCCTGCGAGGTAAGCAGATCATCCATTACATCCATTAAGGCTGTCGTTGTGCTCCTATTCTGTCTAAATCCAGATTGAGTGGATGGTAATATGTTGTTGGTCTCCAGATAGCGCTTTAACTGGTCACAAGCTACTTTTTCAAGGATTTTAGAGGTATTTGGTAGGATACTTATCGGCCTGAGATCTCGAAATTCAGAAGGGTTATCCTTCTTCGGAAGCGGTTTCACTAAGGCATGTTGCCATATACTAGGGAAAGTGCTGGTTTTAAAAGATAAATTTATAATTGCAGTGAGGACTTTTAATGAGTTTGGTAAGGTCATCAAAAGCATTTCAAGAGAAATCCCATCGACTCCCATAGCATTTGAATGTAATGTCTTTATTATCTTAACAATCTCTGTCTCTGTTACCTTACAGAAATCAAACGACGCTGTGCCGTAAGTATGAAATTGGAAGTAAGTAATTTTCGATAAAGGAACATCCCTTTCTCCTGGAACACTGAGGAAATTGTCGTTAATCTTATCGGGATCGCACAGTGCCGGAGGAAGAGAAGAATCCATTTTAAATTTTACATTGACGTGTTTCTTCAAATATTTCCACATTATGCGTGGTTTAGAGAGATTTGTGTTAACATAATGTGTGAAATATGCCCTCTTTTCTGACTGTAATGCGGCTGTAACTATGCTCTTGAGTTCTTTGTAAAAAATTTTATGTACATCTAGCCCAGTTTTGTGGGCTCGATGTTGTGCCTTATTCCTAATTTTAATCATTTGTCTTATATTGTAAGTTATCCATGGGTGCTCACCATCTTTAACATACGATGTTTTGTGGGGAGCATGTCGATCAAAGAGGCTTATTGTTTCATATGTATATTGGGCAGTCATAAGATTTACGTCTGACAGGTACTGGATACTATTCCAGTCGATGCTTTGTAGGTCACTTCGGAAAAGGTCTAGATCTATATTTTTTATGGGTCTGTACGTCAGTAGCCTGGAGCGCAAACGATATTTAACGGTATTGAGTTGGAAAGATATGAATGAATGGCTGCTTAACTCCTCTATGTGCTCTACCCTGACGCCTGTGACTGTTGCGTCTGTACAGATTAAGTCTATCAGCGTCTCGCTGTGACCAGTGAAGTGGGTAGGCTCATTCACATGCTGCTTTAATTTCCTTATGTTTAAGAAATCATTCAAAATTTTTGTATTTATATGGCGTTCGTTTAAAAGATCGACGTTAAAATCTCCGAGCAATACGGTATGGTTGTGCCACTCAAATGAAGAGAGCGAGTCGGTAAGTGCATCTACAAAGACTTGGAGTGACAACCACGGCGGTCGGTAAGCAGTTCCTACTAAGAGCTTTATTCCGTTGAAGTTTAGTGACAACCACATCTGCTCAACAGGTTCGGAGACTGGATGAGGAAGCACACGAGTGCGGATTCCCTTGCGCACGTAGAATCCGACACCACCACCACGACTTTTTAGCTCTGTTGAACGCGCCTTATGTGAGAGCTTGTATCCAGGCACTACGGGGGCGCGTGCCTCCTCTCCTACCCTTAACCAAGTCTCATTGATTGCCATAATGTCAACTGCATGGTCAAGCATAGCTGCAATGAATTCTTCGTGCTTCGTGCCTAGCGAACCTGGATTCAACAAACCAATTTTTAGAGGCTTACTTTTACTCATAAATGTTAAGGATAAACATCATATAGCTACCCTTATAAATCGAACTTACTTTAATTAGAGTGTATTGTTTGTATTGCATTGTGTTACTTGTAATTGTTCTTGTGTTTCCTTTCCTGTAATACATTATAATGCACTTGCAGTAGCCAGAAACTGTGTAATAATTGTTAGATAAAAGTAATTTTATACATAAAAAATCCCTTGTAAGATATTTAATTTTGTTCCTAACGCCGATATCATAATATGATATACTAATGTAAATAATATGCAAACGTGTATAATATAGCCACATGTGCCACATGTTTCTCCATTTATAGAAATTATAATTATAATTATGGTTATCCCCTTTTAACGTATCTACTGTTTTTATAGTTCTATAACAAAATAATAGTATTAAAAACAAAATAATCAAAAAACAAAAAATTAGAATAAGATTTGAACTAATTAAAAGTAGCTTATTTTCTAAACACGCTTTCGATATCAGCTTCTGTGCGAATACGATAGGCAGGCAAATCCTTTTCGCGCCTAGCAAAGATACGGCCATCCCGTGTCCAGATATATTTGAACGACTTGGCCCTTCCTTCTTCTCGTGCCCTTCGAAAAAGCCGACGATTAAACCACGTCAACCTCTCGTTGATGTAAAAGCGACGCGGTTGCACAGTAGTCACAATCCCGGTGGTGTCAACATCCCGGCGTGTACGAGCAGCGCGCAATAGTTGTTCCCTAAGCGCTTTCCTTGCGAGCCGCACGACAAGAGTGCGCGGGCGCAAGGGTGTCGCGCCGGCAGTATCCCCCGCGTCACCTGAGTCCCGCCGCCTGCCTTTTCTCTCTGCGCACACAATATCATTTTCGTGGAGATTGACGCCGACTTTTTGTGCGATCAGCTTGACCAGGTGTAAGGGATTTTCTCCAGGATTTTCCGCAATGCCCGCAATTTCCACGTCCGATAAAAAACCCTCCTGGTCGCGGTCGTTAAGATGTCTTTCTATTTCTGCCGATATGTCCACGCCAGATGCGACCACTATTTTTGCTTCGGCTTCAGTTAAGCGCCCACCGATATTGTTTACTTTTTCTTCCACTGCATTCAGCCGGTTATTAAAGTCGATCATTGTGTCCTTGAGCTTTTTAATTTCATCTCTAATCGTCGCCATTTCCTGTCTATGGCATGCAGTATCCTGCATGATTGTTGACAGCTGCTCACGTATAATCTTGATTTCCCGCGCTAGGTTTAAATCGCTTTCCGCAGTTTCGGAATTTTCACAATCGGTATCATTACTCCCTGAACCCGAACTGCATGACTGCGGCGTAATGTTCTTCGGCTTTTTTATTTTACATACCTTGCACTGCCATCTAGCGGGTAGCCGCGAATGTATATCAACACCAGCACAGGCTCGGTGGTATATAGCAGTGCAAACGGTACACTTAACGCCATCTGCCGCCGCCTTTGAGCAACTACTACATTTTGGTTGCTTAGGCGCCATTCTCAGTCAGCCGTGAGATCGATGTAACCGCGGCGATGTAGTTAGCTAACGGTAGGCGTTAGTACTGTTCCTATAACTAGATGTCACTATGTGCACAAGCCGCTTAAGGAATAGTACTTAGTTTCGTTTTATTATTCACTCAATTATTGTTCGTTTAATAAAATTATAACAAGCTAATCGACAAGGCCAGTCAGTTGTTACCGTAAAACACTCGGAACGTTGGAGCACTAGGAATTATAACACGCAATGTACCCTCTCCGAGATGTTTTGACAGCCGCTCAGCTGTGTATGTATTTTATTTCAAATAACTCTTGGTTCACTACACCATTTACATAGATAACACTCAGGCACGCTGACACGACTATACTGTCCCTTTTAGTACTGATTTGAATCACTATTTCCACTGATAAATATTTTATTCAAATAAATCGTTACGTAGACGTACTGTTCTCCACTGGTAGAACTACCCACCCTATGAACTTATTACCGTCGGACACTTATTCTTTCGTTAGTGAAGCGCACGGCTGTCGGCGCTGGCTCGATCACTGTGTAGTGACAAAAGCAGCGCGACAGACTGTAGTAGGCATGTCAGTGTTGTATGATACATTTTGGTCAGACCATTACCCATTACAATTAGAATGTAACATGAAACTAATACGACCTAAAATTGTTAATTCGTATGCATATGTAAATAATGTAATATGGGGAGAGAGAGATAATTTACAAATAGAAAAATATGAGTCATTTTGCCATTCGAGATTGAGTTTGTTACATTTACCGGACGAACTAATTAATTGTACAGAAAAAATCTGTTCAGATAGTAGCCATAAGTTATTAATAGATAATGTATATGAGAGTATAATAAACATTCTTATAGAAGGTGCGAAAACCAGTTATAGGGACCCGAATTGTAAAAGAGGTAAGCCCATAACTGGGTGGAATAAATACGTAAGAGAAGCTCACCAGTGCGCTCGCTTATGCTTTCAAGCGTGGGTATCATGTGGTAGGCCCAGTGCTGGGAATATTTTCAATGATATGGTCGATTCCAGGAGGGTCTTTAAGTCTAAGTTACGATGGTGTCAAAACAACCAACAGCAAATCAAAATGGATATTATTGCCCAACACCATACCAACAAGGACTTTAAACTCTTCTGGAAATCCACAAACAAACTAGACCCAAAACCGAGCCTACCTGTAAGTGTTGCTGGGTATCATAAGCCTAGTGATATAGCCAATGCTTTCCGCAGGCATTTTAAGGTTCTATCTCCACTATTAGAGCGTGAGAGTACGTTGAAGGATCGGTTCGTAGGGCAACCTATTAACCGAAGCACTATGTTCTCGGCACAAGATGTAGCCAATGTTATCAAGGGTATGGTACGTGGAAAGTCCCCTGGGCACGACAGTCTCAGTATTGAGCATCTGCAGCATGCAGGTGCTCATCTGACGGAGCTATTGGCGCTATTGTTCAACTTGTGCCTGACTCATTCATACTTGCCGCGAGATCTTTTGCATACCATTGTAGTTCCTATAATTAAGAACAAAACTGGTGATGCCTCAGATATCTCAAATTATAGGCCAATATCATTGGCTACGGTGATTGCAAAGGTACTGGATAGTCTGCTTGCTAGGCACATGGACAAATACATCAAGTTGAATGATGAGCAGTTTGGTTTTCGTCCAGGCTTATCCACTGAAAGTGCCATATTGTGCCTCAAGCAGACTGTTAGGTACTACACTGACAGGAACACACCCGTATATGCCTGCTACCTTGATTTATCAAAAGCGTTCGATCTAGTTTCCTATAGATTATTGTGGGATAAATTAGAGAGCGAGACTGAGTTGCCACACGATATAGTAGCAATACTACGTTACTGGTATGGACAGCAAACAAACACTGTAAGATGGGCGGGTTCTTACTCGGATGTATACGGGTTGGAGTGCGGGGTGAGACAAGGTGGGGTCAGTTCACCGAGGCTCTTCAACCTTTATATGAATCGGTTGATCGGCGAGCTCAGCAGCACCAAAGTCGGATGCCATATCGATGGCGTATGCATCAATAACATTAGCTACGCGGATGACATGGTGCTGCTGAGCCCATCGATCGGTGCGCTGCGCAAATTATTGCAAATTTGTGAAGCCTACGCGGGAGCCCACGGGCTCAGATACAATGAAAGTAAAAGTGAGTGGATGGTATTTAAAGCCGGTGCTAAGGGCTGCTTAAAAGCGCCCCCCGTTTCATTGAATGGTACTCCACTTAAGCGAGTCTCACTTTTCAAGTATCTGGGACACTGGGTCACCGACGATCTTAAGGATATCGTGGAAATAGAGAGAGAGCGCAGAGCGCTGGCCGTCCGATGCAATATGTTGGCTCGCAGGTTCGCTCGTTGTACAAGGCTGGTAAAGGCTACGCTTTTTAAAGCCTTTTGCCAGTCATTCTACACGAGCAGCCTGTGGATCAGCTACACGCAAAGGGCGTACAGCGCTCTGCGCGTTCAATATAATAACGGGTTTAGAGTGCTGATGGGTCTGCCACGCGTTTGTAGTGCTTCAGGCATGTTTGCTGAAGCCCACATCGACGGCTTTCACGCCATCATGCGGAAGCGATGCGCATCCATGATTAGTCGCCTGAGTGGGAGCTCCAACAGCATTCTGAGCACACTGGCGGGCAGGTGGGACTCCCCGTTCCTGAAGCACTGGGTAAGCTTGCATGCACCACAGTAGGGGCAACCCTGACTCTGGAATCGGGGACTCCCTCTTGTTCTCCAGTTAGATAACATTGTATGTATTAATTTAATTTAATTTGATTTAATTTAATTTCAATTTGTTATTGATAGATAGTATAATTTATGTACCTACTAACTCTTAGTATTTAAGAATATTGTTACTAACAAAATATTGGCTATATGGCCTGAAATAAAACATATTATTATTATTATTATTATAATATACTGCCGCACAGGTTGATGCTACTGAGAAGAACATGGCAAAATATTAAACTTTTTGAATCAATCGATAACAATCGCTTATAATGTTTGATTTATACATTTTTTGATCCCTTTGAACTTATGAACTAGACTGTTATGCCTCTATCGATTGGCGAAATATTAAGGCAACCGAAAACCTTCATAACTTCGGTGACATCTTGCTGTCTAGGCATAACTGACAGAGCAAACATCGTGTCAACAACAGTAGAATTATCCTTGAGCCTTTTACTTACGAAACCCTAAAAATGTGTCAGTCAGGCTTTCAGGGAAACGTTCTCATTACCGTCAATATAAGAATTTCACGGAGAAAATGCGAAAAGGGGTGTTTTAAAAGAGTATCTGTGTCTACATGACGCAAATGGTTATAGCTGTTGAGAGCATTTTTTCTTAGCTCATTTACGGCGGATGTCTTTGTTGGGAGACTGTCAACTTAAATTGACATCACCGCGGCTTTCCTACGGGGAGTTTCCACTGTTTTGTGAAGACATTATAATCATGTTACTTAAGAGGTCCGGGGTCCACACCTATGACTCTTCTAAGTTACGTACGTGAAGCAATTCGATATCACTAGCTCCAACGGTTTGAAGCCTGCTAGAAACCTGCGTTCCCAAGAGTTCTGAGTAATGTTTTCAAGAGTCGAGGCGTCACGGTAGTAATGCACACGATTCCGTGGCGTTTCAACTAAACGCTGAAGGTGCCGCTGAGTTTTAGTGGGTATTCCAGCAGCTTGCGTCCTTCTAGAGCCGGGCAGGATGCGTAAAAAAAAGGATATATGTTGTTATAGCAAGTAAATATTTTCGTAGCAGCTATGGACGATATTCGTCCAACGATAAAGAAACGTAACGACACAGTAGAAACGCAGCCTCAGTGGGTCTTCCTAAATAGAAGATTTACGTAGGAGCTTTTTTAATAAGGTAATATCGTCTTAGGGAACACGAAATTACCGTTGAATTTTGTTAGTACGTACCAAGAAAATCACTTCAAGTGAGCAATGCGAATAAGGTTTGCGCACCAAGATTTCCGGCAAAATA